>JARJDZ010000166.1:0-54800 GCA_030264555.1 Aleochara sp. GC000083
CTATGGAAAATGAAATAATCGGTCAATTGTTTCATACGTTTATTTTGTTGTACTTTCAATCGATTTATTTGACATAATCAAATCTAGCCCTGAATGCTACTGATAGATCATGATCTCTCTGGACCGAATTTACCCGAAAGAGAGTTTCATTCCGAGCGTTACATACCAGCTGGTTTCACTCCCTATAATTTTTTTCACAGCGCGCCAAAAGAAGTTTTCACTTCAAAATGTTTATTGTATATGAAAGAAAAGATTGGAAAACATAAAATAAGAAAACTGATTCGTTGAATGGAATGGTCTCTACATATGGATGATGACAAATGCAAAACTATCATGGCTCCGCTTCCGGTTGGGAGATTAATGGATACAATGAACAACACAAGTATCGTGGAAACTAGTAAAATTTAACCACTTGTCATCAATTAAAAATTTAATTTCACATATGTTAAAGTCTCCCCGGCACAAAACCTTTCAAGGACTCAGGTCCAAAATAGTCGATGGGTTTGAAATATTTCGACCTATTTAAAAGGACTAATGAACAAGTCTAAATGTACCGGTTCCAGTTCAACAATCTGGAAACAATGGTCACCATCGCAACCATCATATACATTGATAAAAATTGAAATTTGCAATAAATAGATACTAAAAAAACACAATAAGCATATTGAATACGGGCATTTCACCCTTCTTGGTTGTTTCAATCGTACGGTCTTTTGATGGCAACCAACCAAGAAGCCCTTCTGGGGTTTAGCTTGGCTCTCGGGCCATCACATAACTCCCCTATATTTTCGAGGGTTCAATATTCTCGGATTGCATCGATATTATAATAAAAACAAATTTATTGAAAGTGTTTTGCTGTTTATATGTAGATTCAATATCGATAGGTTCCCCGCGTATCCAATCTCCATCTGCATCGTGGATGGGTCCAAGGGGGTGGGCTATCTTAAGCGTGCGCATGTATAGGGTGTTCCAACGCGTGCAACATCCACAATCAATATAGACGCTGTAAAAAGTCTCGTTTAATAAAATTTATTACAAATATGAAGCGCCTTCATGGGAGTTATTGCGAATTTTCGGTGCGCCTATAGAGAGCCGTTCGCGGCATACATTTTTTGCGTTGTAAATCATCGCCGAGCAGAGACGTGCACGCGTAATAAATTTCGTTATCTGAGATTAGTTTATTTGTTGGAAAATCGCGATACGCGAACGCAGCCAACACGCGCAAATATACCTCATGTATGATGGCTTCCTTCTTTGTGCATACACAACACATTCTATTACATCGACGTTATTTTCTTCTTCCTTCATAGTCCTTCCCATCCTCGACCGCCACCGTCGTGATTCGCTTCTTGCTTTGTGCGCCCATTATTCGTCCCGTATTTCGCAAGTGTCGTTCCTTCGTCCTTTCCATGTATTTTATACGAGGTATACTCTCACCAGTCAGAAATGGTTTTTACTACCTCTTCATAATTCATCAAATCAGTGAATATGTACTCTCCTCTTCAACGACCAAATTCATCAACAATTTTGAATTCCTATACATTCGTTGATTCAAATATTAAATCGTTGTTAAATCATGAAAATGTATTTGCCATTTGGGAAGGATAAAAACAATCAGGAGTGGCAAAAGTATACCGGAAAGTGTAGATGTGTGTTGTTGGTGGTACACGGAGTGAGAATGGTGGCCGGGTCCACATGTCCTCATGTCATATAATTCTTGTCCTTACGGATTTATGCAGCGTAAAAGAGGAGCAGCAAGAACGCATCGTCGTCGTCTGGACACGACCGGATTGAAAATGAAATTTGCGTTCGACCGGATAGAAACTTGCACACCACTCACACATATACACAAACACACACCCACACATAAACATGGACGATGCTCGGTCCGAAAAAGTAACAGGAAATAAATATGAATTCAACCCGAACTCAGCTGCAAACGAGAAACGGGAAGAGCGCAGGATGCACAAAACGAAAAGAAAGTCGAAAAGGAAATAAATATGCGGACACACATGCATGCATGATACATGAATATGAAAAATGGAACAAAGGCGCACGAAAAACAATAACAAAATGGGAAAATAATAAAAAGTTTCAATTTATGGCCGTGTTCATCTTCTTTTTGTACTTTGCGCATTATTTCTCTGCCGCGCTTTTTCGACTTTCTCTCCGAGGATGAGGACGTCGTGTTTTATTCAAGGCGTGCTTTATTTTTTAATTTTCTCCAGGTTTTTCGTGAAATATTGCTTGCCACGTGGAATATGAAGTAGCCTCCATGCATATTTCGGCAATGTGTTATACTTTGGGCGTGATACTTCTGCCTAAGATCCAGCACTTCAGATAAAAATAAATTCAAAAATGATCATTGTTCATCTTCTTCCATGTTTTCGTACCACAGGCGATTCGATTGTAAAATACTCCCAAGTTTGGGAATGAAATGGTGTTGGTAGTGTATACATAGTATAAATGAAATTGAAAAGCTTCCAAATAATTTTAGGTTATTTCCATATCTTTGTTTAGTCATTTGAATTTTGGTCTTCAAGTTCCAACTTTGTTCTAGGTTCTAGAAATATAGTATGTATAATCTAAATATAATATTATTATACAAAATTATATCCAGTATTACTTTTGAATATAAACTTCCCTTATAGTTTCGATTTGATATCGACATCAACGGCCTCTTTAGACAGTTTATGAATGTCAATGTTACTATCACTATCTATGAATGAAATTTAAAATGTCATCATTTACTGTAGTTCTAAGAACAGCTTCCATTTATTTACAAGCTCAGATTTAATCATATTTAATAAATTTACCCAGAATGTTGTACCAATGCCATTTTTTTGATTCCATGGTGTAATATTAACATAACCTCATTTTGTTGCAGATTTCTAGAATTATGAAGATTCGATAAATTTAAGTAATCCTTATAATTATCCTAACGATATTATATTAACATGTGGGCCATTTTCAGGAAATTCATCAGTTTTAGATTCTTTTCAATCCCATTTTAATAGTTTATTTTATAATTTTATTCGGTTTATAAACAATTAGTAAATTTGTTCATAAAATAGCAATTATAATCTATTCTGTAACAAAACCACACAAAATTTTAGCTTTGGGTTTGAAAGTAATGTTATGATTCGAAATTATTTTTCCAAATTTTGGTCAAATACTGATTTTTGAACATAAATTGTTCTTGAACTGAAGTTGACTCTCATTGATTTGTTCATTTGTTTTCTATTTTTTTGGAGTACTGAAACCAGTTATAATTTAGAAAGCAAGAATTATCTTCAGAAATGAATTTCATATTTCAGATTTTCAGATGTCTTTACGAAAGTATCTAATAAATTTCAATTCTATGAATTATAATATAGAAAATGTGCCTTTTAATTCAGGATGACATGAAATGTAATTCAAAACTTTTGAAATTCAGTAAGTATTACTACATAGAATTCAGAATTCCTGTAATAAATTGATTTTAACAATATTTTAAACTGAGCGATAGTTACTGCTGCAATAATGTCATTAGTCGGATGTTATTTATGCATAATTTGCCTAAAAAAATGGGAATTAATATTTAGCAAAAAGTGGCACTAATCTGATTTGCATTTGAACTATTCTGAATTTCATTTGACGTATTCTTAATTACATTTTACTAATCATTTTTATGGTTCCCTAATTATATTTGCCAAATCTAAATTACAATTGTTTCAGTTTCAAACTGAATTATGTATAAAGAATCTATATCAAATACATTTGTTGTTGGCTTTATTCCAATTTACTAATCTGACATGTATTTTATAGTTTTGATTTATTAATGAAAATTATATATTATTAAATTGAAATAAATAGTAAATTTGCGTATAAATAAACAATATTTAGTTCTGATCATGCCCACATGGCGCTGTCCCGTACATTTGAAGTTTAAATGATGCATCCCCAAACAATTTCAGGATATTTTCATATCCACGCTCGCGCTGCTAACAAAACAAGTAAATTTAGCCCGCCAAGAAAATTTATTTTCATAGACAAAGTGCATTCGCGTTTCCTGCCTCGTGCCATCGCTATGAGAGCGAACGAGCGAAAAAATGAAATGCAAATGTAATTTTTAAGAGTATCGCCATTCGGCGGAGTGCAATATAATTAAATTAGCTTAGTTAACCTTTCATCCGGCTCAGTGGACGTGGCGTTCGTTAAGTAGATCAACGACTCGTGCGGCCTTAAAGGCGTCTCATTTTCGCGCCGAAGACGGCCCGCGTTCGGTTCGCGTTTTCGTTTTGCACGCGTTGCGCCGAGCAGACACTTGGAACTTTGCATTTCCCAAATTAAAAACTATAAAAGCGCCACGTCGGACGGGATGTGCGCGCACTTGGAAACTCAATTCTTGTGCGCCCAGCCAAACGATAAACTCGCCTCGTTTGTTCTTATAACCCTGTTCCAGCATCGGATTGGTGATGTTTGATGGTCGAAACTTTCGCGAATCCATCGATGACCCAGAACGAAACGACCCTCCTTCAACAACTCTGGAAATTAATTCGCTCGTGCATCATTTTCATTGATCGTCCTATTAATCGATTACCATATGGAATTCATTAAGCGCGCAGCAAAGTTGCGGTGTAATTGCAATGCAAATGGCAAAGAAACGTTGTGTAATCATGCCAATAATGGCGATCGCATGCATTCGAATTCCATATCGACTCGGATACAAACATATAGTTTATCGAATATAAATGAGCGAAGGCAACCGTCCCGAACGGGGAAATAGGGTGAAATGTGCAAGTAATTCGACAAACATTACTTTTATCTAATGCCATCAAGCGAATTACGTGCGCAGACATCCGACATGTGTACATGTACAACGAAGCGGACGGCCATGTTGGATGATGAGTCCACAACTCTGCGACGCATTCGCTATCATTGCGCCTGGTGAATTATTAATGGCCAATGACTAAGAAAACTTCATAATGGTCAACGCATCATGAAGTTATTCAATTTGATGTTTGCACTTATGCGCTGATGCGAATGGCGAATGATGGTGAGACAATACTTTTCGCATTTTTGCCGGAATTATTAATGATAACGAAATAATCATCATCATCAGGGGTAGTCATAACAATCCCTGTCCATTTCCAACGCAGTTATAGAAAGCCATAAAAACGTTCTATTAATTTTGACACGAGGCGGAAGTCGCTTTCGCCAGACCGGAACTTTGGGGCGGAGTGTTTTTCATGCCCTATCTATTATGCTCGGTACGAAATTACTTAGGAAGCACAACAACTAAATGCAAGATGTTCCCTACATAAACGTCATCGTCCTAGGTATTGTATTCGTTTTTTGACAGGTCCGGTCCGGCCATTACACGTCCAGTCGTATAATTTGGCCATGTGTTAGCTCTTCAGGTGAGTGAAAAGGTGAGGGAATAACACCAGCCCACAGTAAGCGCATTGTGCGACCACGACCATTAGTTTCAATTCAATTTGGAATGAAGACGCAAGCGAATTTCGTACCTAACAACATGTAATCTAGCACTCGCACTGTATAATTATTGTGCTTACTGACGTTTCCTAAGATTTGGTTTCCATCTATACGGTTCCGCTCGCTACTCAGTAATTGATTATCTAATCCGTTAATAATGCTAATTAATCGTCGCTGTTGCTGTCAATTAGCTCGTATTACAATCTGGGAAGATTTCTTTGTATCTGTGCAATCCGTGATTTCTGGCTTCATGGCTGCATATTTAGCCATAATGGTAATCCTTTAGTGATTATTTGCGGCTGTGCAACGGTATGAATTAAAGTTGAAGATTCGATACGCAATTGAAAAATTGCATTCATCGTGTGTCAATGCATGCAGATGTGCATTTGTAAGGCGATTTAATGCTTATAAAATTAGCATTCAGTTGGATGATTTATGTATTTGATTGATTTTAGTTAGCAGCATAACATCAAATATAATGTTAAAGATCTTCAGTCATACTATTTCAAAAACGATAATAATAGTTAATTATATAACAAGTGTGAGAAATGCAAAATAATAAATAAGTGAAGATTTGCACCATGAGTAATACATAAATTTCCCAAGTGTGAAATTAGACAGTTTATCTTACCGGAAAATAAATGGTACAATGATCAAAGAAGCAACAAAATCCAAAATTGCTACCACAATTTCTGATATAAAAGTAAAATGTCGTGATTAAATTGTCAATGATCTCACTTGTAAAGTAAAAGCATTAATTTCTCGCACGTGTAGAAAAATGTACGTCACATATTTGACAAGTGAATAGTAATGAATTTTTGTCACTATAATATAATATATTTTAGACATTCGGATGGTAACATATTTACATTTTTCGTAAATTCATCCAGGATTTGTAATTCTGCAACGTTTGCAAAAACGGATTCTACAGCCAAAAGACAACATTAAAATAGAATTTTTGCAATGTAGGTTTTGCTTGTATGAAAAAGAAAAAGTATGTAAACAAACTTTTTTAAAGGTCAAAAGTTAATTGAGTTTGATAAAAAATAAATCTCACAAACTCATGTTTGCTTGTACTTTGATTAAAATTTAAAAAACATCAAAACAATCAACGTATACTTTCCTAGTCTAGACAGAAATTGTTTTTAAATTTTGCCGAAACTTTTCAGTGTTTAGCCCTCCTGTTTATATTTATGTATATTCTTTTCTTTCTTGAACAATTTTCCCTTGAATACGTTTTAATAATAAAAATAGAAAACCTGTTTTTACAGGATACAAATATAATGATTGAAATGTTTTGTTGAGTCAGGATTTTGACAAAAATTTTAAAAAGCTTCATCCACATTCATAAATATACATTCTCTATTTCATAAAAATTACTAGGTTGACAAAACATTTTCAAGTAAAGTGGGTCAGATAGCGTTGCGAAATTATATCCTCAAATTGCAACAAAACGATTATACGGTTTAATTTATTTAAAAAAAGCTAAAATTCTAGTTTTTTTTTCAGCTAAACTTGACCACAAAAATATCATTGCGTATGTTTATTAATAAATATGTATTAAAGTTAAATTTAAATTAAATTTAAACCAAATTTTCATAAATTCCGTGAAATTAGCAAATTCTTTGTTTCGTCTTTAAACATCAAAAATAAAACGTTTCGTTTTTTTTAAATTTATATTTATTTTTCTCTAGAAAATTTTTCTTCAGGCATTTTTTGATAATAGCCGTCGTTTCGATTCTCATTCAAAATGTGACACATTTTAAAAAATTTTAATTATGACTATCTTTCTTATTCTGGTTAGTTTTCAGAAAAACATTATTCTAGAAATTAGTATAAACAATTATTGAAAACTGAAAAAATAAAAAGCACTGTTTAAATTAAATTTTAAATCACAGATAATTTGTTCTTATGTGAATGCTCATGTGAATCTGGATCACTAATAACCAAATGACCAGTTCAGAAGAATACTTGAGATTACTTAAATTCTTAAAATTATATTGCAATGGACTTAGTATTACTGTTAATTCAAGTCGGTATCAAACATTATTAATCATGAAATTGATAAACTCAAAATTTTTATAGTGGCTATTATTTTCATTTTTAAAAATTTAGCAGCCAACTCGCTTTAATTAAATAAAAATTAATTTCTTGGATATTATCATTGCCTCAACCCTTGTTTTTGATAAACATTTTCCTTTCAGAAAATTTCTTCAGGTTTCATGATCCAACCAGATAAGAACCGATTGCAGACTGTAAATTAATTTCAAAGGATATTTAACGTATGAATTTTTAGTCAGAGAAATTATTCATATAGTAAAAGAATTCAAAATGAAAACTAAAAATTTGAATAAGAATTATAGTTTGGGAAACAATTAACAAACATTTGTGAAGTCCATATAGAATAACTCCGATTAAATCATACAAAAGACGACAAGGATAACGTACGAAAAAAATCGCTTCAGAGGAAAACTTTCTTCATGTCGTAAATGTAATTGCAAAAATTATCTGTAGAAAATTTAAAATCCATTCATTATCAAGGATATCATGAATAAACTTTTCTCGGTGTTTGTACAACGGAACTGTACAATTTATAACTCTTCTCTAAAGGTTACGCTACTGGTTTTCGCATCGGCAACATTCGCAATTGCGGAATGTGAGTTTCCTCCATGGACCGGATCAAGCAACGAAGACTCGATGTCTGCGTGCGTGCAATTGTGCTAAGTCGCTATTAGAGAAATCGCATATAATTACGTACATGGCGGATAATCCCCGTCGGAATTCCATTATTGTCAATTCTTGGGAATTAGCGACGCATTGTCTGATTAAACATAGGCATCGCCATCGAGGCGCATCAACAGTGCGCGCAGATATAGGCCCGAACGAAGTGTTCTGCAAAGCAAAGCAACAACCAAGAGAGGATCCATGTGCTTCAGCCGCACATACCAACAGACGACGACGATGGCGACAACGACGACGACGACATCAGACCAAATAAGTGGTTGAGTGTTATTGTGCAACATGCCCTTTCACGCTTCATTAAACAAACGTACATGTGCATTAAGCCATTTACCGATTGCATGCTCGACTGTCATTGTCATTGTCGCAATTGTCGTCTGCTCTTCATAATTCAATAACGCCCCGCATTGCTGCGCGTAATACGATTGCATTTTGATTTCAAACAATTAACCATATCGTTTTTTGCAGGCGCGTAATGCGAGAACGCAAAGTGAAAACTTTCCACGTTTTTTCGCACTTCTTGAAGCGGAGTGCACCATCGAGCGCAACTCGAGGAATTGAAGTCGTTTACACGAATCACTGAATCAGATGATTGCTTTATTGTTCGTCGCAACTAATTAACGAGCTCTTCACGTTTCATGTAGCAAAGAACAAGGTGGCTCTCTCTGGGCGCACGAACAACGATGGAAGAAGCACAAATATCGAAAACAATGACTTCGCAAACGGCCTTATTATTCTTATTAAAGCAGCACGTTCGGTGCTTTTTTCCCCGGCTCATTTTTCCGCTTTCTTTAGACGCAATAACGAAGGTTGGATTATTTCACTTGGCGCATTGTTTTCGTTTCTTTCGCGTCGTTATTTAAGTGCTTAGTTCCTCGACAAATTGCAGCAAAAACACAATTATTATCTAAGCCCTGTTCGAAACTTAATTACTGATTGTTTACCATCGTTTTCGGGTTTTCCCCCTCGATGAGTATGCAGGAAAAAAACGGAAATACTTGTAAGTTGGTGAAATCATTTTCACAAAGTTTACCGGAAATTTCAAGTTATAATTGTTTAAACACTGAATTACCGGGAAATTTTGTAGGAAAGTATTTTCCATCGTCGAGAAAATTCATCAAAAACGCTCTGATGCTCGTTACTTGATGTTTTTCTTCGTGTACACGGACCGTGCGGGGAACGATGCTATTCCATGGCGCAGTTCATCAGCAAATTGAAAAGTAACATAGCAATTATCCAAGGTACACTGACAGATGACTTTTCCGGCTGAAGCCAAACTAAGTTCATTTCACAAGTTTAATTCATCATAAGCACTTATGCCCGATTTCTTCCCGCAAAGTAAACTGGGAAAAGTAACTTCAAGGGTCTGTATTCCCGGTAACCATTATTATGTTTTCATTTAATTATAAATTATGAAGTTGGAAAAAAGTGCAGATAGGATCATTTTTAATTAAAGACAGTAGATCATTTTTCAATTATCATTACTTTAAAGTCTTGTCTTTACTGGGAAAATAGATCAAAAATGTTCAAAACCATAACGAAATTAATAATTGTTGCATATGCCCAAGATTGCAACTTTTCCAGTTGTAATTCAGCATTAATTAATATTTCAGAAAAAAACAGAATGGATTTACATCTGTTAAATAAAATTGCGAAAGTTGCAATCCAGAAAAGATCACCATTAATTTAGAATGCTATAAATGTAATTTCGATTCATCAAATAAAATTCAGAAATTGTGATTTGAAATTCAATAGGCATTACTTAATAATCTTTGAGATATTCTGTGTTTTAGAGGCAACAAAATGTTTTGGTTTTACAAAAAGGAACTTGAAATGTTTGTATCCAAAAAATTGTTGGAAATTAAAATATGGAACACTATAAAGGTTTTTCCGATTCATCAAATGTAATTCAGAAATTATCATTTGAAATTCAAATAGCATTACATGAAATTCAAATTCTACTGAGGTTGACTGAAGAAGTGTTTATAAACTGAGTGATAATTACTGCTGCATTAATAATGTCAATATTTTGAAGTTGTCTACATAGAATTAAACTATCAAAAAAGGAAATTATAATTTAACAAAGAATTGCACTAACTTTATTTCCATTTCAATTTAAATTTTATTGTATTTTCAATTACGTTTCTGATATTAATCTTATGCTTTCTTAAATATAAATACCAAATCTGGATTACTATTAACGCAAATTGAATTATAGCTAACAAATCCAAAATTTGTATTTTTAACTTTTTGAACTACTATTGCCAAGAGATATTTTTCTCTTCATCTCAAAATTGATTTTAAAAATATGATATTAATATTTGAAATAAAAAATAATATCTAAATTACATTTGGTGCTCGTTAATTACAAATTACAATTAATTATAAATTTCAAATGCATTTTATACTTTTGAATTACTACTGAAAAATGAGATGCAAAGAATGCAAGAAAGAAATTTAATTGTTATTTGTTAATCACCTGTCTTAATAACTCATTTTTTAATTTTTAGCCTTTTATATGACAATCACCAAAAGATTACAATCGATACTTCATAAGTAACTTCTATTTTGTTTGGCGAAAAACAAAATTATAAAAATATATTATTTATTCAACACTTTTATCTTCTTCTATTTCTACAGCTCAAATAAGTTGGTTTATGCTTTATGTTAACATACTATCATTTTTTCGTTTGCTTGCTAAACTTTTTCACTAGTAAAAACTAAAATTCTGAAGAACAAGGAAAATTCGAATTTTTTTCTGAGTCCAACGAAACTAATGTATTTAAATTATATTATAGTGGGAAAAAGTACTTATCACATTTTTGGTGTAGGGCAAACTTTTAAAATGGAATTGATAAACTGTTAAAAAGATGGTTATAGATAATGGTGAAAGATAGTGGATAGTAATTAATAATTTAAAACAATGGAAATTCCAGACCAAACTGTTCAAAAAAATTTTTTTCACCTGAGATTAATTATGACACATTAAAACCATGAATAACTTTTTCAAACTTTTTGGTTTTATTTTGTAAATCACCAGCCACAAAGGAATCCAAATCCATGCCTTAGACCATATCTTGCACCAAGAGCACATAAAGTGTAATTTACTTAAGAAGAGCACTTACAAAGTGATGTACTTAGTTAGTTATTACTCCGAGTATAATGCACATGCAATAATAATAATCTTAGGTAATAGTTGGTTCGTGTTGAAAGTGCTAACACTAGTGCACACGCCAACCATACTGTAATGGATGCCAGCCAAAGACATACATCGCGCACCGAAGACATTTTCGCGTACTTACACTAATAGATCACCAGCATGCACCGCAACCGGAACAGACATGTCGAAGGTCGCGGCAAGCGCCCAAAACTTGCGCGAAAAGCACACCCACATATTACATTAAACTTTGACATCCTCTTGTCCCAGTCTCGATGCGATTGTCTTCGCCGAATGCCTTCAAATACTCGCACAATTACCTCCGAGCAAATACGGCGTTCATGAATGCGAATTAGTATGATTGAAATGCACCGGAATCATTTACACGACATCGAAATCAAGATATCATCGATCGCAGCCATTCCAATCAATAATAATTGACGTACAAAAGAAATCCATTAGAAACTATGTTCGAGGCGGTCGTGGAAATTAAATCAGCTGATTGCGAGCGCCCGATCGGCCGACGCTCACTCAAACACATTTCAATCTCGAGCAATATCTAGAGCCGAGTGAAGAAATAGTTGTCAGCACTCAATTTGATAGATTTGTTCGTTCGCTTTGATACGCGGCTCGCATGCATATGTATGAACTGCACGAAATGTTTGAGAGTTCGCTTCGAGTTGATAGATCGACAACGATTTAATTTGAATCGATATCACGCCTGATTTCAGGTCAATGCTTGATGCATTTCAAACGGCCGCGGCGTTCCAATCGAACTCGATGAATTTAGTTTTCTACCGTAGTGAAATTGCGGAAAAAGACCGGAAATTGTCTGATGACTTTTACACTTCTATTCCATTTTGGAGAAGAATGAAGCACCCCAAAAAAACGTCGATCGATGTGAATGGATATGTGGAATCTTGTTAGCGCTGCTTGGAAGTTGTTTAAAACGGTTGGGAACGACACTAAATGCTTAATCTTTTAACTACAAGCCTGCAGTTTAGTTCCTTCCACTTTACTTTAGTTTGGTTGATGCGCAGAGCGGATTGGAAGCAAGTTAACGACGCAACATTAAACTTTAATTAATACTTTTTTCTTCTTCTTTCCAACGAGATGGCTGCTGCTGCTGGTGGTACCGCATCTCGTGCAAAGTATCTCCAAACTTTTTTGCTTGTTTTGATTATACAAAGCGTTCGTCGTGGGCATTTCATCAGAAATATGCATTGCAAACGAGTCTCCTGAAGAGTGCAGGTTGTTGTTGCACCTGGTGTGTAGGAGTGTGGGCAACATCAATTTCTTTAAACTGGTAGTGTCCGGCCAAGTCCAACACGCATCTAAACGATCCCCGGTAGCCTTAAACGATCTTAACGCAATTATTTTATTAGCAGTCGTATTTTTTCGTAATTTATTTGACTTTTTTCATTATTCCTGCCCCAAACGAGCGCGCACTGTACGCATGTGTACGATCTATCCCTTTAACCTGGAGGTTAATTATCTTAAATGCCCTCCGGAGCGCGATGTTGTGTCCTAGCCTGTCTTTAAGTTTATGGTTTTAAAATCCGTAAAAATGCTTGTCGGAACGCGCGTGCAGTGTGAGAATTCCGAAAGGACAACTCCCGAGCTTGGTCACATGTGTTATGGGACTCGCTAATTCCCCAAAACCATAAAACATGGGATTAATAATACATTACATGTTTATTCTTAGCCATCCAGGCCGTGGAATTATAATTAATTATTTTTTTAGGGTAGGCACCAAAAACGATCATTGAAATTACAAATATAAGAAAAAAACAAGTATTTTTTGGTTGGACCAGAAAATTAATTTTTCGAATATGAATTATAATTTTCCTATCAGTTACTTTAAAAATAGTTAATCCGAATTTACAACTTTGCCTCACTTATACTTCAATCAGTTTTTAATTGAAAGCATGATTTGGATTAACTATTTAAACTAAATTAAGTTTTTGCAAATTGAAAATTCGAAAATTTTGCATCGAAAATTGTCAAGGATATTGAATCGCTATTTTTCAGGTTGTTTTGTTAACATTGAAGATTGTGGTCATATATTTTTAGACATTAGTGGTAAATTTATCTTAAAGAGAGTACAAACAAGACCAAATTATAATTAACATTATTGCAAAAATGTTATTTCGTTACAAATTTACCAATTAATATTGCATCCTTTTATATTCGCCTTCAGCTGAATTTACAACTTTTGCCTATTTATTCTAGTTTGTCACTTTTGCCATACATGCATATTAATATTTGAAGAAATAAAATTTCAATACTGAAAATCAATCACATGATTATCATTTTTTAAATAATAATTTGCCCAAAACAAATTCAAGGAAAAGAAAAATTTTATTTCTTGTTACAGAAATAAAAGTTTTATCAAATTTGATTTGATATTTTTCTTATAACGCACTAAATCTATCGTACTAGGCTTCAAATTAAAAATTGTCCACAAATTTACAACAAAATCATAGACTAATTTGAATACTTGCAAATTGTTGACATTGTCTATTTATAGTCAATAATGGGTAAATTATTAGCAACGATGATATACAAAAAATATTTTTTGATTTACCACACTCAACTATTGTGAAAATTCTAACAGATATCAATTTTATATTCTTGGGATAGTTTTTTCGATTTGGAAGATTATTTGGAAAAATTGTACGAATCAATCTGGTAAATTTAGAGTAAATTAAGAGGAATACAAATAAGACAAAGGCAACATTATTCTAAATAATGATATTATATTTTTGTCTGTCTATCACAAATTTAAATTTCAAAATTTTCTTGGCTATTAAGATTTGAAAAATTAAAATTTGAAATTAGAGAAACAACCACAAAAATATTGTTCCTTTTCCTATGAAGTAAATTACCTGGAATATAAATTAACAAGAAACAAAACGGTTTAGCAAACTTTATGACTAATGTTTATGTTAAAATTTTGTTACAAGTTTACAAAAATTAAAGATATTTTAC
Organism: Aleochara sp. GC000083; assembly: GCA_030264555.1. Lineage (NCBI taxonomy): Eukaryota > Metazoa > Arthropoda > Insecta > Coleoptera > Staphylinidae > Aleochara > Aleochara sp. GC000083. Next base: position 14,366 of record JARJDZ010000166.1, read on the forward strand.
TCGTATATTCTGGCAAAACTGCACATTTTTATACTGATTTAAATGAATTTTGAAATAGCTGGTATATAATAATATTATTATTTAAATTAAATGATTTGTTAATTCAGGTTCAATTAATTTGTGATTGGGCTTCCGGATGTTCTTCAATATGAGCTATTCTACTGAATCATTAAATATTATGAACTATTATAAATGAAAATTATATAAATATAAAAAATACGAAGGCTTTTACAAACATGCTACTTCACTTTTCTGTCATTGTTTGCTCGACAAAATTGGTCAGCATACAATTATTTGCATTATTATAATATCATTTTAATACTATCGTCCTTAAATCAAAGAATGGACATATTTCAGTATCATTGACACTCAATTTTTGTTTTCAAATATTAAATCACTATTAATTATTTATTTAACAGATTATTTGGTGATCATAGAACATTATGATATTTATTTTTAACCTCATAAAATTCATAAAATTAACAGAAAAAATCTTATCATTTTTTAAATTTTGCACTTTGATTTATACATACTACAACTGAAAATTTTATAATTCTAGCATTAAAACTCAAAATTATAATCAAAAAATTGAATTACATCTTGAATTTGTAATATCTTCAATATGACTAGAAAAGTTACTAAAAAGCAGGATCTTGAAACTTTATGAAAAGCGCCCAAAAAAACAATACAAAAATTATTGCCACCAAGTTCAACCTGAAGATTAAGATACGGAACTCACTGCGCTTCAATCAGATGATATCTTCATTTATGAGGCATTGCAACGACCAAGCTTTTCTTTTATTTTCCTCGTGCCGCATGCAGATACTCAACGCTCTTGCAACAAGCATCCAGTAGCAATCGCACACTTACAACCTCCATTGCACTGAAACAAATCTGAAGTTTATTTAATTCATTTTTCGCTACTTACTCATGCACTTGGCTCGTTACCGGAGCGTTAATCGCGATAAATATGGCAGAGTAATTCAAGAAGTACACAAATATTTGCCCATACCATTTTCCTCCTGCACGATAATTATTTTTTATCACTGGATGGCATTGCTTATGGCCGCACGATTCGCCCATTCCCCTCATCGCTCCATCTACGCATGATATAAACGCGCGTTGATAGTCATCAGTGAATTGAGTTTAGAAGCCATGAATATGACATAAAAAATGCAATAAAACTAGGACCTTGTTCTTGCGATGGCTGGACTGGTCGCTGAAGAGAGTCACCCACCGCGGTTGGATGTTCGAGGAGATCTCTTTAAAATCAGATTAATCTGCTCCGGGTTTGCATGCACAGGTCATGTTAAAATGTCAACTTGCTTGACGTCTAGAAATAGGCGAACGAGGTTTTATTATAAAGAGCGGCGAGAAGATAAAAAAATGTTAAATGTTCTGTGGGCGACCCACGCGGAATTCAAATTACTCTCTATTTGCATAATTCTTCAGGACAACGAAATTGTTTAAATACACGGTGTTCACCATCAAGTGGAATTTTTCAGGCTTATTCTTCACGAAATTAATTTCATTTTAATGCTCAAAGAATTGCATTCGAAATTGCGATGTAAATAATTTCGAGATGGAAAGAACTGGAAGTAAAAAATGCAGAAGGACTAATATATGTGAGCAGCCCAGAGGCAACGGCAACATGCAACAACATGGCATGCGCATGGGCATTATTAATCCCTTAATTAATGGCCCAGCAACCCTATTTAATTATTTAAAAATGCGACGGGGACATTGCGCGCCGGCGAATTTCGATTTTATCTTGCACTGACGCGACGACTGCCATCCAAATTACCAAAAGCCTACGAGCAAGAAGTGACCTTTACGCGCCGCAGCCAGCGACACCAAGCAATGATGATTTCTTGCATCTGTTACACGAGACATTAATTTCGCCCTCGGAGCGAAGCGGAGAAAAAATGATTAAATTAAAGCCCAAGTGGTCCTCGAGTCGCCGAAGGGATTACATCGTCGCTGCACACATTCCACCGATTTTTCGGCCGAAAGTGCAACCGGACGACAAAGAAACAACGCGATGGACGGACTACCTGGAAACGCGTATTGAGATGAGTATTGAGCCGATAGGATCATCATCATGCCTCTCATCCAAGAAGCCTTATGAATCACGATAAAAGCCAGAGACGCAGTGATGGTGCATATGGGTGGACTTCGAAGGAGATGTTGTGGGCAACAAGAAGAAGACTGCTCGAAGATGAGTGCCACCATCGCCATCGTCATCGTCATCGGTGCTATGCTCGATGGTGTATGGTGAATGCGGCGTGTGCATTAGCATAAGAGACGGATCGTAGATCAAGCTCGGATTACGCGTACAACGTTATAATAATGACTGTTATTAAGATGCATTAAGGTCCGCGTGCATGTGGGATAATATTTTAATTGCCGCTCGGACCCGTCTTAAACCATAAAAACAGTAGCGGATAATTAAAGGCTGACTGGAATGCATAATTTCTTAAATATACAACGCAGTGGTAAGTGAACGAGTTCCAATGTTCCATCGTTGGACTCCATCGAGTTCCATATTTGTTGTCTTCGTCTTGGCCGATGCGCGGATCCACATAGCGCTGCCTTGCCATTTGCCAACTTGAGATATGAAATCTAAATTTATTGTGGCACTTATACCGCTTGGATATCACCGAGTTCGATGTAAGAAGTTGACAGCAATGTCCCACTCGGCATACCAATTCTTATGGTATCCCTTGTACAATTCGATTACATTTTGAAAAAATTCAATATCCGCGGATAAGTTATGAAGCTTCAATTAGTTATTACTTTGTCGCAATGTGTGTACTTACTTGATTCAGAGCACAATCGTGCAGAAAAATAATTATCAACTCTCTTCGGTTTATTTTTGCTTACTTACGTGGATTCCTTCTGTTGATTGTGCACGGGAAATCATTGGTCAGGAATTGATAACCGATAAAGGCGTAATGCGCGTGCAAGTGATTTATCGCGTTTAAAATCCGGTTTTCTAGATACGACAAGTTTTATTACCCACATTACCAACAACCCATCACAAATCATTTCTTTTTCTCCGCTCAGGATGATCATTGTCCGGTAGGAAAAATTCTAAATATAGGTCAGTGTACTTTCATCCCTAAGATGTATTGCTTCTGGATGCTGTGTGTGGTCTTCAGAAATGTTCTGTCCAATTTAAAGCTTCATTTAGGTATGATTAATGAGAACTGTAAATTAATTTTGGCCAGATTTATTGAGTTGGCTAGAATTCTTTCACTTGTTAGTACATCTGTAGAATTTTCTTTATCTGGCTTCAAATTATAGGAATTCAAATGTAAAGTTTTGCAATTCAATATAACGAATGAAACTTTTTCCTAACTTTTAACTTCCAATCTGTTATTGAAAAGAAAGAGTCAGAAAATTCTTTGCTTTCAAACCACTAAAGAAATCATTACAGATTTGATTCTGAGTAGAACTGACCAAGGACCAATGTTGGCCAAATATTGGACGATGTCAAATTTGAATTTTTGGCCTTCGATCATAATTTTAAACAAAATTGAAGCTTTTTCATCATTTTGAAGTATCCTATTTTTTTCTTTTCCTGTCAACAAAGATGGTATTCGATATAATGCCTTATCATCTACATATTTATTGAAAATCGGAATTTCTCCACATTATTCGTTGAAATCTTAACATCTGGTACAGTTTTGAAACAAATCGGCTTTTACAGGTAAATGGACCACATAAAACTTATCAAAAATTATTTCCAATATTTTTTTTTTGAAAAATAAGACTCAAAATTCTTTGCTTCTTATGGGCACATCAGTTACAAATATTGTGATCTTCGATAAATTTTCAGGCAAAAGTTTTTTCAGGACTCTGAAGTTTTCAAAAGTAACATTTTTGCATCTTTCCCTGGCAACAAAGAAAGTATTCGATTTAAAGCCTTATCTCAATTTCAATTCGATTTGAGAAGTTGAAGCCCTTACAATAAGCCGATGCTCAATGTCCGAACTAAGCTAATTTACCCGGTGAAGCATTAAGTTAAGAAGCATCTGGTTTAAGCGCATAAAAGTCGATAACACCGGTTTTTATCGGTGGTGAGGAACTTTCAGAGACCGGGGCCAATTTTTACGACGAATATTAGAATATAGAATACTTGAGACGCCTCTCCACTCGGCGTAATAATACTTCCGAGAAACTCATGCGTGAACCCTAAGTGTACGTAATACAGTAACATAAAATTTTATTATTCTTAGCAGCTTATTACATTTTTTCCTCGTGCGCTCGTCGTTTGATACGCGTCGCGCGAACGATACGGATATGGAGTGGAAATTTTCATATTCAATATCATCATTATATCAGGGAGATTCAATCTGAATATGATTCCAGTGATTCATGTCTCTGTGCGCATTTTTTTCTACACCCACCGCGCAAATGTTCAATTATTCGACATTTTTATTTTAAACATAACCGATCATAACATTGGGTTTTACTAATGCAAGGAATTTTCAAAGCTGAGAAGTTGAAGTGCTGTTTTGCCAAAAGAAATCGTAAGTCTTCTAGAGATTGAGATACTCAAAATAAAAAATTACAAATTTTTGCCAACATTTTATATCAGGGGTGGGTTGATCAAATTTACCATTAATTTTAGAGATTTAAGTGAATCCTGTACATAATTTCCATATTGTTTCTGTATTGATTTGTATTTTGACAATGAACACAATAATATAGTTATCGTTTTACTGCGTGATTGCAGATTCCAAAATGTTTCAATATACCAATTGAGAATGCCCGAAAATATTGCCAAAACCAAACGAAAAATGCAGAATTATTGGAAGACATTAAATTTAATTTTTTTTTCAATCTAGAAGTCTAAATTTCAAATCTCGATAAATATTCGACGATATATATTACCTACAAATCAACAAAGTATCCCTCAGTGGATCATCATCATTATTATTTTTTTATTTTGCAACAATAATGATTTGCAGAAAGACCTTATAACTTAAAAGATGCTATGGCAAGAATTAATCTATTTTTTAAGATGAACAAATGTCTTCATAACAAGTATCCTGCATCATGAATTTATAGATATGACTTGTGTCCTTTCTTGTAAGTGATTCTTTTCTTTTGTTTTATTTAGTTTAGTGTATTTTTTAAAGAAGAATAAACGCTATAGTTTTGAACTTATAAGCATTATTTTAAATTTTTGTAATATTTTGCATTTTATAATAATATATAATTTTATAACAGATTTAGTAATTCAAATTATCAAATGTACATTTGAAGGATCTCCAAAAAGATGCCATTTGCGATTTTACAGCATCTCTAGATAAAATTTGCCAAAGCAATTGTCAAATTTATATAAAAACTGTATTATAAAAAATCACATTTGAATATGCACAAGTTCACTACGGAAAATCTGCGGGTCACTATTTTAGGAAAAACCCCCATGACCTGGTAATGATTTGAATTAAACTAGAACCCTGTTATAATTATTAATATTTGATATATTACCTAAATTTTAACTTGTAATTTCAAATCGAATCTACATTCCTTGTGTCTTATCCTTGTTTCTCCCGTATTGAGAATTTCACTAAAAACGGATTTTGCCACATCAGCACCATTTCTTTGATAACACTTTGATGTATAGTGATCTCATTCACTATACATTGGAAAGAATAAAAGGATAAAAAGTCATATAGATGCACTCAAATAATTGTCTCAAAATTAATTTCAATTATCCTGAAGATTTATTTATTGGCACCCTAATATCACCTGTCAAATAATAAAACCGAATTTCGGTTTGCGGTATTGCACACTCCTCCTCCACCCATTGATTCATTTCGCTTTATACCCATTGCAGATAATTGCAATTTTCTGTATGAAAGGCACACCGCTCGTCCGCCATTACCGCTCCGCTCCGGTCGGCAGGACCTCGTCCACGCTTAGTTAGACTTTTTGTGTGCGCGCGGGCGTTGTATCCCATTGCGACCCACCAATCGTACATTGTCCATTTGCCCAACGTGCGCAACAATGTACGCCGGGCACATTGTAGCAATGCGCGTAATTCGGGGGGCGAAAACGGGGGCGGCTGGTGCCGGTTGTCCGACCACGTGCGACCGTTGTGTGCCACCCAAGGGGATGCCAATGGGGTTACGCCAAACTGGCTCAATGGAATAGTCATCCGCTAATCGCATCAAGGATAATTTAATATTCCGTTTTCATCATCAATCAAAGTGGAAATATTGCATTTTATGTGCGGTTTGTGTGCACGCATAATCGCATTAATTTCGTATACGTGCGCGCCCGGATACGCAGGATACACGAGAGACCGGAGACACTCGTAAATCACTGGCCCAAAAACTACCCAACTGCAGCCGCAATACCAATATTAAGATAGGTGATTAATTAATTCGCATAGTGCTCGACCACACACGAAATAAACTAATTCCCTCGGGCGCTTTCGTAAATTAATTAGTCGCCATTTAGCGAACACTTTGTATTAACATATCGGTGCTAAATTGTATTGCATCGTTATTGATTTTGCATTTCGCATTGAAATTTATATGTATATATAATAATATAAATCATTATATCTGCGTATTGCGTTTATGGGCTTTTCCGCCGATACGATGCGATGGAAAATCCACAAATGCATTTGTTCGAGAAGTTTAGTGAAAAACGCGGAAATATAATCCGTTAAAAGCGTTCCCAGTGTTCAATTTTCTGTGTAAAATACCGAGGGATTATTTATTAACCGAATTTTCTAATGGAAAATTCACCACTATGAAAATCTTACGCTCGAGAACTTCTACCCCTTGAACCATAAAAATTAACTAGAATAACCTATAGTAAAATCTAAATGCGTTTTTTGTTGCGTATTGAAGGACGCATCAGAGCATTAACAATCAAATTACTATCGAATTTTGTAATTTTTACGGTGAGTGAAGGCAACCGCAAAAATTTCCCCCTTTCCAGAGGGAACATCAATTTACTAGGGATATGGTGGGTATGAAAGTTATCGGGGCCCTCATTTGATTTTATTAACCACGAAATTGACTTCCTTAACCTAGGCTTAAAATTGCAAACCATAACTATAACTTTTCAATGAATTCATATAGGGAGTTTGAGAATTTTGCAACATAAGAGTAGCGAATTTAATGAAACTGGTACAGAGCAACATATATCATAGGAAATATTAGTTTTGACCCTCTTCCGGAGTATATACTCCGTATAACTATCGGAAGGATACTGACCACATTTCATCATGCATCCCAAATGCCCCACATTACAGAAATTTTGCTTCTAATGGCCAGTTCACTCCATCATTGAATGAGTAACTTCAGCACAACTTGCAATGAACTAACTTGAAAATTATTGATGATTTATTCAAGTATCCCCAGAAAAGTTAATAGCTTTTCAGACACACTTTTGGGCTTTCCTTTTCATTCAACTCGCTTTTGAACGCTTTTTCCAGTCATATAAAGGAAAATTATTTGACTCTGATACTTGTATAATAAGGTTAGAAATAAAAATTCTCTAAATCTGAATAAGATGGTATAAAAAGATGGATATTGGAGTATAATGAAGAATTATCTTTCTTGCATCTATTAATTATGGAAAAATTCCGCTTGTGGAAAAAGGCCTAGAACAAAGTAATTGATGAAAATTAATTGATACACAATTTCTTGATGGAAATTTGGAAACCATTATTATTCAAAGTCAAATTGATTGAAATTTGACAAATTACTGGATTGTTTTCCAGTTTTCACCTACAAAATTTGTTGCATCTTTTATGTGTAAATGTGTATCCTCAACCAATTTTAGATCTTTGGCTTCCGACCTTCAGAGTCAAATGTATAGACTCTATAGAAAGCAATTGGGGAAGTCGAGACACAGAAATAAAGAAAAATGATGTGAAATCCCATGCATCACACCACTAATCCACTTAAATTAATATCAAATGGAGACGTTATTACAGCTTCGACTGCAACGACATGTACCACTCTTGGAATAAACCCCAGAAGGCGGAAGAGAAGTAATATATTGATATGAAAGCCCTCCCGAGTGTGCCCCATGTAACGTGGGGTTCGAACGCATTTTGAGGGTTTTAGAATTTGGATTATTGAGATGGATTTGTGCACTAGATGCAATCGACATTGCACGTTCCATCCACCTCGAGTGTAATATGCGAGCAATAGGAATGCAATGGAGTGAAATTTGCATTGTCATTCGCAATTCTTGGAGACGCAGCAGGATGAAGAACCCCCGAAGGGGAGGACCAAAAAGAATTAAACTTCGGAGATTCCAGGTTTGTATCGCCCGAGAGATTTGCTGATTTTTTTCAATTTTTCTCAACGTTATCAGCGAAATTTCGCAATGTAATTGCCTTTCTGCGTAGGGGAAAGAAAATTCAGCTGGAAATCCTTAACGGTAATAGGGGGAAAGTGAACTTTGTTTATTACTCAAAGTTGCAAGAAGATTTAAGGATCATTCCGCGTTCTAAACAAGCTTACCGAATGCTTTTGATGTTTCATTTTTTCGTTCATGCGTATTTTCAAAATAAATCCGACTCGCTGGTACTTACATTTTTTGGGCAATTAAAAAACATTGAATTTGTTTACTTGAATGCAAACAAGCGAATTTCATCGAATCGCGAAGTAGGTAATTTTTGAAGTGGAAAAATAACATGAGATCCTTCGAATTCCAGGGATTTTCCGCGCTGCTCTCCGCGTTGCTGGCCGGAAGAAGATTTAGAGATTATTCAGGAAGAAAAAATTCCAATAGACCCGGATTACCGATATATTTCCACCGGGAATTAGCAATTTGATGCAATCGGTTGAATCGAATGGGCGAATGGCTCGGCAAATTGCACCGAACATTATTTCCCCCAAATGCATAATGATTGTTTTAAAGTTTCCTCTCGGTACTAAAATCGATCCATCGATGATACCTTCTCCCGGTCTCCGCAAACGCCATTGCGAGTGCCGCTCCAGGATTCGCATTATATCGGGGTTAACGGGCGTGCTTTTGTGCTCGTTCACGTTTCGGGTAGCATTGTAAAGTTTCAAAAGGCGCGCACACTGCATTGTGCACCTGGTCCTTGTTCCAGCAGTGCACCACTGCCATCGAGTTGCGAATCTCAAGTTTGGCAAAGTTTGGCGCGTCAATGGCACCGCGACAGTGGCGTTTAGAAGCGAGGTGAACCCGTCATGTCATTGTATTAGCCCCACTCGAGTGCCGGCAATAAGTTAGGTCAGCGCCAAAGATGAGCAACCACCGACGAGCAATGAATCTTGGCGAGGTGGATGCGACCCGAACCGAGACGTTTGAACTCCGCAAGTGTTCAATGGAACAATTTGTGCGCGACCCTTTGAACTTTGAGCGTCTACCAGTTTCACAGTTGTTGGTTTCGCGTCGAGTGCCGCGAATCACTGGAGCAAAATGTTCAAATGTCATCCGAGTCCTCAGTCAAGTGCACCCTTTCAGGGCTGCCCGCTTTTTCATCATCATTATTATTCCATCGGGTCGTGCTGGCTGGTCTTATTAGAAGTTTCATTTTCGTGTTGCATGGAAAATGCATGACATTTTCACTCCGGCTCGGCGGCCGCTGATGATGGCCTCGGTTGTTGTTCCTTGGTTGGTTTCGCCATGGTGTGCATATGGTTCATGTTTCATTTCTAATTCAAACCGAAAACGCCATCCATTCCGACCGTCTCCATGCTATTTATCATCGAGATTTAATTACGGCCAACGCACCCTGAAGGCAAATAAATATACAAGTCACGATGTGCACTCCACTCACCCGGCAAGAAGCACAAGTTGGAAGCCCCGATATACAAAGCGTTTATGATGGTCGCAATTCCAGCTCAAGCGTGACAACATTCAACCTGGAACCGAAACACCGAACAACATTTCCAATGATGAAACCCTCTTGAAATGATAACATTTGGTCATTATAAAAACTTCAATACAATATAAAAGGGATGTTCGAAAGCGCCATCTCGTGGTACCCACTTCAACTGCTAATTTCTTCCTTCATACCAACCCAGGAATATTTGGCTTCATCCAATCAGTCTTATAGAACTAGGTCTATTGACAAATTTATGTTTACATAAATTATGCAACAATAACCATGACCCTGTTTGGGATTCCTCATTAATTTTCGGCTTCCCACGTCGACTCCCTATCATAAGAGAATCTTTCCCAGCCCAAGTCAACCTCCAGTCTAATCTAGCAGATTACGATATCGATCAAAATATGAAATCATACTTGCTTGTGGGACAGTTGGCAGCAACCACCAGCAATGAAGGAAGGGTGGCTCGCGTATGAAATGAGACATCGAGTGCCATCATAACCGATGGTACCCTTGAGTGGCATAATGCATTTATTTGCCGACACCCCATGAGGTATCAAAAGCGTCACCAATATTAACATCAAGAACTTCCAGGCCTCGACGGGAACCTTCAACCATGATGGCTTGATGGCCGAATTCCCAGGGCGTTACAATTGCTCCTTAGATAAACAATGATCGATTTTTTCAGGGGGCTCGTCTGGGTCCCAGCATGGGGCACTTTATTAAAATAAAAAAGAGCGGTGGCAACATTTAACTGGTCTAAGTGGTAAATGAAATATGATGTAGGACCGAATGAACTGAGTGATCGATCACAATGCCAATCTGAACACTTTGGACCTAGTTATCAAGGGAAGTAGTCACTCATTTACTGTGCTACCCACATACGTCCACTATTAATAAGGAAATAGATGAGGAAATATTATTTCTTGTATGTTGTTGCTACTTTTTCATGAAAGGCACTTCCCGGATAGCAAACAACATGCAAATACTCAGTTTCCAGTTTTTGCTGACTAAACGAAAGCGAAAACGAATTTATGTAATGTGCACACATTGCGCATGCGCACGCACGCTTCCGTTGCCAACTTTATCTATTAACTCGCTCGAAGCCAAGAACGACGCTTCAGTTCTTTCTTATTGTAGGCGTCCATAGGGCATTAGGCACAGCGGCCATCAATTGAGCAACTTTTCTAATAACTGCCGCCTTAATTAATTGGCTAATTTATGTCCAGCCAGCGATGGTACGCCCGACCGTTTACATTTTTAATTTATTGCGCCTCATAAATGTTTGGTGGGTGTGTTCCAACAACTTTGTTTCACTTTTATTTGCTCATTTCTGGAATGGCGCTCGTTTCGATTTTATTTCACATCGCGAACGTTTTGCATGCGTACGTGTGATTTGCGATGTTTTTGCGACATTGACCATGTTGTCTCCGGTCTGCACAACTGGAAACACCGAGATTTTATTAAACTGTGAGAAGTTATGCAATGTTATGCTGCAAAGTGCAAGTATTTGCAACGAATGGCGCCGACACGAAGAGATGATAGTTGGATGCGTTGGTTGTGTTAACCTTTCGGCTGTATAATGCTTGATGGTGGCATATGCCCTTCGTGGAGGCGGAGGTGAGCGTATTTCTGATTTTATGTCTCGACGGCATTTCCCAGCCGGGAATCCTCCATGGGCGTATACTTCAACCCATCTTCATCTGCAAAATGAAGAAAATCAATTAATACATTCCAGAAACTACTCGAAGGTCGAATTGTCGTGTTATATAATCGTTTAACACTTCTTAGTTTTTGGCCTACATCATAGTTTCCTCCTTACAGTGTGAAATCTTGGATGGGATAGAAATGCAAATAAACCCGGGATTGAGGTCCTGAAATATTATACATTATTGCTATGGAAATGTGGTGGATGCAGTGTCAGTGCCTGCCATTGAATGCACTCAAGTCAACGTCTAAATAAGATATAATAAACTACAATGTGGTCTCAATGGAACCAAGAACTCTTCAACAATAAGGTCATTTTCTACTAAGACGTACTAAACCTCTTTATTTTTTCTTCTGGGTGTCCTAGACATGTGAATTATTTCTTTGTGTTCCAGGTTTGTGGATATGTTGATTTTCCTTGGGACAATTGGTAGGTTGATTTCCCTCGATGGAAACTCTATGGACATGTTGATATGGTGCAAGTTGGTTTTCAAGCTCAAGGGGCCTTTATAAATTCCTAATCGGCGCATAGTACGAAATCATGTTTGAGGTCTGGCATTTCCCAAGCCCACAAGCAAGCAACCAGCCAAAGCTGGCATCGATTCCATGTACTCATTGCGATCATATAACAATCTGCATTTGATATTGTTTAACCGTGATGTATACACTATGGTTTCCCTTAAATTTTGTTATAGATGGCAGTAGAATCACTTTCTTCATCTCCTTTACCTTCGTCCTACCCATTTACGAATGACTAATCAGAGAATCAGACTATGGAAGATTTGGGAGATGCCTCGTCATCAGTACCTAACCTCAAATTTAGGAGACGCGTAATGGTTATGGTAACTTTTGGGTATGATCGTATTGTATATAAATTCGGGTTTTGTCTAAAAGCAAGCACAAACTTAAGATAATTTCACCGCCTATCAATCAATTGACGTCACAAGCAGCAAGCGAATGGTTTGCAATCATCGCCAAACAAGCGATTAATGGCACACAGTACGGTCACCTGAATGGCGGTGACTTTGACTTCCTCTTGTATTTGAATGTGCGCTACGTGCGCCGCCTGTCGGCCGTGATATCACAGAACGGGAATATGTGCACGATGCGAGTGCACTTTGCACAACAATGCACCACACAATAGCAATTACAAGCAGGACGTGCAGGATAATATCAGCGCGCTCTGATGAGACATGAGGGAAGTACGAACCCGCAGCGGCGTTCAACAATGGCCGCTAATAGTCCGGGCCTGATTTATTGCAACAATTCGGTATGCAAAACGAAAGCGTATGCGCGCACACACGAAAATATATAATTAACGTGACGACATCGTCAATTTCGCAGTTGACGCCTTGGAGCAGCGTCTGGCAGGCGAAGAGTCTGGAAGTCATTTTTTAGCACATGTGCGCGCGTTGCAGTTATTTCGTTGATGCATGCAGACGCAGCGCATAAGAAGTGCACGTTATGAGTATTATTGCAATTTAGGAGCGTTCGCTGCCACTGAAATGTGCAACTGTAAGCGCGCGCCCGCTCTCTTCATGCCAACGGAGTTACTGTCCTCATCCATTAGTCATATTTTTCGAATTTAATTATATGTCATTCTGTTTCTTGCATGAAATATTAACGAAAACAGTGCGCGTCGAGGGCAAGCGAGTTGACGCAAAATGCCTCGTTAAATATGAGCGACGTATAGGAAGGAATGCCAACTTGAAATAGATTTTAACGTTTACTTTTCAGTTTCCAAGTTAATTTCATGTTTCCGAACAGGTGCACTTATTCCAAATTGAAATCATTCATTTTGGAATGCAAATATAAGAGGTAATGAAGTTAAACATGCAATTTCAAAAGTTCGTGAATATTTTAATCATTCAATGATGATTATTGAATTTCAACTGTTTACTGATGATTGTTTTGGGAAGTGCACTTTTATTGTACGAGTTATCTAATATCTCAATTAAGCTTATTTTATTCTATGATTGATGATAATTTTAATGACATACACTTCAATTAAACATTTTTTTACAAACACGCTTAAAATTAACAATATCCTACTCATTATTGCATTTCTGACTGTTTTTATTACCACATAAGAATGGAAGATTACTTATTGTATGTTAAAATTATAACCACAATGGTTTTGAAATTCAAAAAAATGGTAAAATATGTATGAAAAATGCAAAATTAAAAATGAGTCAATAATTTGAACAAACAAACACGAATTTATCCAACAAAATCCAAAATTACTTCCACAACTTGACATTTGAAATACAACGTAAATCAGCAGAATTTTTGGGACTGTCAAATATTAAATATTTGCAATCTTAGTAACAATAGCACTTTATTTTATGAAATGTCATTCATTTCTTTCACTTACAGAACAAAGAAATTAATTTATCCTACTTGTAGAAAAATATACGGCACTTATTTAACAAGTGCATAATATTTACTTTTTAATCATCAGAATTAGCACGAGTTCTTCACATTTTATCGCATGGTTTTTCATGACAATATGTTGCCCAGGAATTTATTGAGAAAAACTGTCAGTTATCAAAAACGCGACAGGTGGAGCGTTGTTAGGTATTTAAACAAAATCCTTTGTGATAGGACTCGTAAAAAAGCAATGTGAAATTGAAGTTCATGGGCCAACAAAATAATTCTGAATAAATCCTAATAAAGGAATTTCTCCAATGGAGATTACAGTGAGCAAATCAAAACGGTTTTTCAATAAAGAAATGAAACCAAAACCGCCACCACAATTATAATGACTGACATTAATTATAAAACGTCTATCTATTCCCTGAGACATAATTGATGGCCAGACGAGTTTTTCGCGCATTGTTTTTGTTTGTCCTCTCGCCACCCGAATGTCTACTGTGCATTCGCATCCTCAAACCTCTCTTCGCCTGCCGCCTCCATCCGTCTGCGATTCGGCTTTTGTGACCGATCCGCATAATATGCATATTATAGAAGCGAAATCAGCTAAATATAAATGATTGATATTGATGTCTGAAATATATTTGATGTTTGAACCAAACTCCGCCATCACCACGAAACAATGCGTGGCATCCACAGCGAATGCACCTCTCGCTCTGCTCCAATGAATGTCAATGTATTGTTGTTGTATTGATAGGCCGTCCGTGCCTCATACGAATGTCCATTGAATATAATTCCACATAATGAAAACCGATTCAAAGCTATTCAAAATTAAACTGGATAATCAATCAGTCCCATTGCCAGTCATCGCTGGCAGGACCACTTCAAAAACGGGTTTCGGCCCATGCAGTTTACTCGATGCGTGGTTGGGAATATACTTGGTAGCTGACGCCGAATGATTGAGAGGACAGACGATATATTTAATTCGAAACATCAGCACAAGTGGTTTTTGCCATTATTTTTTCTAATCAAGTTTTTTCGGAAGCCCGAAATTAAAGTTAGTTTTTTTTATCCTTTTTCATTTTCATCAGAAAATACAGCAAATGTAGCTAAACTAAATTTCTAAATTGATAAACATATTGCTGACTAACAATTCAAGTATTCATTATTCTTTAAGGCCAGGATTTTGATTATTAAACCATAGTTTAACATATTTCAGATTTCAACTGTACCTAAATTTAATAATTAAGTAATGAATATGCTCATTGCTGATTTTTTAATCAACTATTTTAGTGTTAGTCTTATAAATAATAGAAATTGTCTTTCACCAATGAATAAATTAAACAATTTTTTCAATAACCATCTGAATCTGATTCAGAAACAAATAAGAATTTCTTGGTGGAACACTGTAATGTTTTAATTTTACTAATCAAATAACTTGTCAATGCCAATAATTTATCAGGGAAGCACTTTTGAAATTAGAATGTAGGGATTTCTAATTTCTAAACATAGAATTTTTAAACTAGGATTAAATTTGTCTGTTTTTCAAAACTAATAGTAATTATAATTGTTATAATTGCATTAACTTTCATTTCTATATTGCTGACTATGTTCCCTCTATTTTTTTCTGTTGACTGTGAGGTAAAGAAATTTTGTGTGCAAGAATATTAAATCATTCCAAAAATCTTGCAATAACTGCAAATAATCAGGGTGGGGGTGTAGCTCTATAACTATACGTAGATATCCATATACCTTTTAATTGTGCAAAACATAAAATATCGGGGCAACACTTGAAAATTTAGTGTGCAATTGCACACCTTAGAGGGAACATTGATTGCTAATTATTCAATTCATGAAATCAAGGTTTTAACAAAAATTTGATAATACTATATTAATGCTTGTGGCATAGTGCATTATATGGATTTTGGTTAACATAAAATCTATCAACATTTGAGTTTATAATTTGCCACACTTATAACAATTTTTAAATTTGATACTAAAATCACAGCACCAAAAATATTCAAACTACGTAGTTTCTAGTTCATTTAAAATGTAAGTATATTCATTTTGAAATATAAGATGAGAATTTAATCTTGGACATAACATTTTATCATTTGAATAAATTATACGAATACATTATTATTAGAACTAATTGCTTGTATCGATTTGCAAATTCCGCACTCATGGGATGTAAGCTAAGTAAACATGCACAAAGAACCTTACATAGTCAATTAAAACTCCTGTCCGTAATTAGATCAAATACCATAATAATTGGTCCAATCACACTACATTTACGCGCGCACCGCGAAGAATGGAATGGCAGCCCGCGCATAGGCAAATATTTGTTTTTCTCCTGCGTTCTATGCATGTGCTATCATTTCCCACTTCCACCGCGCATTAAAACGCTATAATAATGGAAAATAATGCGTGCGGCCGCGATACTACTAATGAGGCCGCGGTGCTCAAATGAATTAATTGTCGTTCGAAGCGCACCTAGCTTTTCATTATTAATTTTCTTATTAATGATGCACTTGCTTAGCAATTATTTACGTTAAATCACTGCGCTCTTCCGGCGCAAATGGAAGAAGCATGTGCACCGGCGAACGCTTGCCCGCTTGCCAATTAATTTATAAATATATGAATGCTAATAGCGTTTAGGTAAATTAATTGGCGCTTATATAGGGTTCCTGTATCGTAATTGGGGATTAAAATTGCATAATATTTTCGGCGGGAGGTTGAATTTTCTGGAAATTTCATTATTAAATATGATATTAGTTAACATTTTAGGGATTATTCTTACTATTATTTTTTGCTAAATTTTTATTATGCTATAATACAATGCTAATTTCACCAACAGATATATCGCTCAAATATTTTCTTCTAATTTTCAAATTTTAGATGTTCAGTTAATCAGAAAAAATAAAAAATTACAATGACATTAGCAATTTGATATATGTTTTTTTATTAACAAAAATTAATGAAAGACCAAAGTTTAGCAAATTTCTTATGGATAGAAAAGTTATTTCATAATTGTTGGGGATATTTTGATTCAACTATTTTAGTTTACAAAAAAACAGGGAATATAATTTTCCACTGCCCAAGAATACAATTTTTGGAAAAGAAGAAAATATGATCAACAAACAGTAATTTAATAATATGTGCTCATAATTTTATGGCTTATTAACAGAGGTTTTGATATTTGAGACTGTTAAAATTGTTATGTTAAATTATCATTATTGATAAACCTTGAATATTATTACTAATCCTTCAATTATTAAATATTTTTAATATAAAATATTAACTTGAAGCATTTTTAAATTCATCTTTATGTATATAAAAAAAAATTTCTCCTAAACTTTCAAATTTCATTACCATTATTTTCAGGAAATAAAATACCCCCATTATTTATAGATTTCAAAAATTTTATCCCGGTTATTTTTGCTCGCATGGCAAAAAATTATTCATTTATTTTATACAATTCGTATATTGAAAATATATTTCCTTATTGAACTATTTTGTGAAATTAAATCTTTCATTTTCAAATAAAATTATTCTTCGTATTAACGTTGACTGCCAAACATATATCGTAGTTTTTCAGGAAATATTTGATATATTCACTTTAGGTCTAGTGATATAAAAAAAAACTTAAGAATCACTTGTATATAATTAGTTAGAATTACAGAAATAATCCACTTAATGAGTTTGAATGCCCCAAAGTAGATTTTTTAGAAGAAATATTTCAGTTTTTATGTGCTCCTACATTCAAGTCTGAAGAGATTACATGTTATACACGTTTTTGTATGACTGCGGTTTCATGTCATTGCATTCTTTAACATTCCTTCACTTAACAAGTTATTAATGATCAGAAGACTACAAAAATGTGCTACAAAAGTAACATGACATTGCTTAGATTCATATACTTTTTTTGGTTTTGATTTTTATCTTTGGGCACTTTTTTGTCTTAAAAGTAGATTATAAACGAGTGAAAGATTCGAAACATGTGATTAATATCATGAGTGATGCACAAAATTCGCGAATTTATAATCACATTTTTCATACGTGTGACTTACGAGGTTTGATCTTACCAGAGAAAAGTTGCTATAGTTACAATGATCGAAGAGTCACAAAATCCAAAATTGCTTCCAAAATTTTTTATCTTACTGGTGCGTATAATGTTGCATTTTCTATGCGTGTGTATAGTGACAAAAATTGAATATTTTTCACTTGTCAAATCAGTGACGTACATTTTTCTACAAGTGGAAAAAATGAATGACATCTCACAAAATAAAGTGCTATTTTTGCTAAGGTATCAAGATTTTAAGGTTTGGCAAACATAATCATAATGTGCCAATTCAAACGAAATTCTGACGATTTAATTGTGACATTTGAAATGTCATATCAAAAATTGTGGAAGTAATTTTGGATTTTGTTCCTTCTTGGAATATCGTATCAACTTTTCTCCAGTAAGATAAAATGTCGTATATTACGCGTGTGCGAAATGCTATAATAAACTCGTGAAATTTGTGTATCACTCATTTATTATTTTCCATTTTTCACAATTATAATATAATCTACTATTATCTGAAAATAAAATTTAAAAATATAAAAAATCTTTATTATTACTAAAAGACGAAATTGATGCCATAAATTCTATTATAGTAAAAATGCTATTATACATATAGTTTTAAAACATAAAGAATATGAAAATTAACTCAAGTTTATTTTGGAAATAATCAGCTATCACCAGATTTGCAGTGTGTTTGCAGTATCTAACAAGATTCATTATTATTGTTGTTATTGCTGTATTATGGTTTCATCATTGCTGTATAACTCAAGTACATAACTAAAAAGTAAACCTGTTTCCTTCTTGGAAATTCGTTGTTTTATTGTTTACAAAATTTCAAATCTTCGCCACCTGAAAATATTTTATTACAGATTCATTATATTTTTAGGGATGACCAGCAAAAAATTACTTGAATCTATGTTCTCTGCCTTATGCTTTTAGCATGTTGTACATATTATTAAAACAATTCAATGGTCTACCTATCTAGTAGATTAAAAAATTGTGAAATTTCGAATGATGAAAAAGTTAAAAAGTTACATTTTTAGTGATTTGTTTATCTTTCCAGCATTTTCAAATAAAAAATAGTTTCGTATCAAACGATTTTTTATGATGGTTCCATCGAAAATTCGACTATAAGTTTTTGGAACTATAATTGTGTTCATGCTATTACATCTGTATAAATTTAGTAAAATTAGTATTATGTATAAAATTACTCTGGGTTATTTGATTTTTTACAGAAAGATCAATTAAAGTAGGGATCAAATTTGAAAATTTAGATGACTAATGTTGATCTAACTTTCAAAGTATATTACACAAAATTGTCTCACCCCAAAGTTTCCGCTGGAATTAATCCTAGAAATTTTGTTGTTTTGAACCACAACTTTCATTTAATCGATGTATATTCTTGCATCTAGATTTACTCTGAAAATATAAAATTTTTGAATATTTCAATATTCTCAGGTATTATAGGATATAGCATGGAAACAACATATTTCAAAAGAATAATTAATCCTGGAAATCATTTAAGAATCGTTCAGGGGATGAAAACACCACCCTTAATTCTGCAACATTGTTGTATTGAGAATTTTTTATTTTCTTCATTTTGCGCGCATTTTTTTGCAATTTCCATTTTTACAGTAGCTGAAAACTTCCAACTTCGCAAGATTTCAACTCATTCATCCCTCGTACCACGTGTATGCCATTGTATCGGGCAAATGGAACTGGCCCTTGTGCCTGTATGCCAGGGAATGAAGTGAAAGAATGAGGAAAGTGCGCACAGGGAAGAAAACGCAAGAGTCGCTCGTTGCAGTACTCCGCATAACAACAAGAATGGGCAAGAAAGGAAGAATGGCGCGAAGAGTGGAGGCGCGCTTTTCACGAATCGCGCACGATGGGAAGCGGCATTGTGCGCACTCAATGCGTTTGGAAGCGCGGGTTTTTCGCGTTGTTGCCACCCCCAACGAGATTCAATGCAGAAACCTAGTTCTTTGTCGCAGCAACGATCGTCTTGCTCACTCGTTAGCCGCCTTACCTGCTTGTCGCCTTTGTTACCAATTATTTCAGAACGCTCCCGTTCTTGTTGGAACCATGAAGGCGGTTTCCAGAGAAAGGCGAGAAAGGGTCCAGGAAAATGCGCATGGACGCAATGAAGGTTGCACATGAAATTAAAATTAGAAAATAATCAATTGCATTCACAATTGTGCAACCCATATTAAAAATGGAATCTGATCGAAAATGAAGCATCCCGAGAACAAACGAATCGACCAAAAAGTCTTTCAGCATTACACTTCCAGCAATAGGACCTGCGAGCGCGCCTATCAATCATCATAAACAAATAATGTGTTATTTTTAGCGCTTTATGACTGGGTGCAAAATAGAATGCCCCCATCGTCGTCGTAAAACAAGCATCATAAACGCGTATTCGCATTCAGAATGGCCCCATAAAGCGCACTCTCTTCAGCGTTTTGCTCGATTTCAAAGAAGAACGCGCCTTCGTAACGACGCAAGCATTAATCACACCAGCAAACATCTTTTATGGCCGTTGTTGTTTGAATAAACTAATTGCATTAAAACCAATCAACAAAATGAATCATTTTTATTGTTGTGTCATATATGGCATTGTGTGAGCGTTATGAATACACGAAGTTGAAGTTTAATTAATTAATGTAACAAACTTCCTTATTATATTCACTCTGATTTTGATAATAACAAATTACAGCTTTTTGGCACATTGCAAAAGAAATCCAATTGATAACAAGTATTTAGAAAGTGGTAAATTCAATTGATATTAATAATTCAAAATTTTAATTGCGGTGATATACGTTCCAAAAGTCGAGCTTTCAAAATTATCACAATCTTTGATTGCCAAGTTATTGTCACATAACAACTATTTTTAACCATAAATATTTAACTTGGCAAGTTTTAAACAATGATGGGAATGTAAGTACGTAAATTGGTGTTCTGCAATGTTATTTCGGGAGTTGTTATATATTTTAGTCACAAGTGAAATAAAATTTATTCATTACTCTCACTTGTACATTAAAGATCATCACCTATTTTGCTTTTAAATAATATTTAATTTTAGTCACTACACCCTTTCTAGTTGAAATTCAAAAAGCATCAAGAAATGAAATTCAAATTTATTAAATGAAAGTATTAAAAGAAATTAAGGCATGTGAATATCAAATCAGAACACGTCACTTTTAATTTAGAATGCTATAAATGTAATTCCATTTCAAGAAATGTAATTCACAAATTGTAATTTGAAGCTAAGAAGCTCAGGAAGCATTACATAATTACAAACTGGGCTAACAATATTATGATGATTTACAAGGTTTGGATGTTTTATTGGGTAATCGACAAAAGATATAAAAAATACCAATTAGATGTCGATTTTAAGACAAATTCAAAGCCTTTGTCAAAAATTACCTAACCTTATGTGATCACGCCATAAACAAAATTCGACTTTTGACATTTCTGAAACATTCTCAAGATCTAAAAATATGTTTTTACAATACTTTACACCGGTAATTTATTTGCATAAACTAAAATTCTACAATGAAGAATAACGGTCATCGTTCCAGTGGCATTGTTATTTTAATATTTCTTACAAATAATTGTATGTTATCCGTGGTAATCATATCCATAACACCAGATCATAACCATCTTCAGATTCTGCTTATTCTGATATCACCATAATGTTTAATCAAATTTGACATAATATTAATCTGTTATTAATGTTATTAGTTATTAGTGAAAAAGAGAAAAAGTGTATTTTAAACACAAAAAATGTCTTTTTATGTAAAAATCAGGTATAATTATAATTTAAAAATATGTAACTTTATGTACTAACACAAAAAATAAAAATTTTACCATAATAATCTATTCAAAAAATGCGTTAATAACGTAAAATTTAATATTTTTATTATTTAACTATCTTGTGGCTATCGACCAAGTTGGTCTTTCCGCTATGTAAAACTTATTTTCATGTAACTAGCGGAATATAAAGTTACATGATTTTTTTCCAAAATTCCAAAAATTGACTTTAGTTTATAACGCGATAATAAAAAACGGCATTGAATTTGTCTCTAAAATCTGTTTTACATATTCACTTTTAAAATTTCAAAATTAGTACACCCTGTGCATATAATTTAGGTTACATAAAATCGCATTACTTGTTTATAAAGTGTGGTTCAAATCTGATTTGAACTCTTCGTTATTCCATTTAATCTATTCCTCTTTTCTTTAAGCTTATGATTTCTCAATTATATTTACCAAATCTGAAGTACAATTACTGCCAACTGATCGTTAATTATATTTAACAT
This sequence comes from Aleochara sp. GC000083, assembly GCA_030264555.1. Lineage (NCBI taxonomy): Eukaryota > Metazoa > Arthropoda > Insecta > Coleoptera > Staphylinidae > Aleochara > Aleochara sp. GC000083. Next base: position 36,678 of record JARJDZ010000166.1, read on the forward strand.
CTCTGAATTACATTTGTTGTTCATATGAGTTATTATTGGGAAAGATATAGATAACTCCTACCATCATGGATTATCATCAGTTGTCCTCACAGTTAAAAATTTAGCAATGAAACCTTTGTTCGGGATCGAACATCCTGTACATTTTAAGATATAATCGAATGTATTGAAACCACGTGAACGGTTATTATAATATTTAGCGATTTAGCGATTGTGTATGATGGGTTATGTATGAATTGGATGAAAACGTAGGGGAAGTATACGAAGTTGAGAGGAACCATACAAAACTGGGGAAGACTGAAGACTGAAAGTGCGTTTGTTGGTTTGCTTCAGTTATTCTAAAGGCAGGCAAACGTCAACAGGAATCGTTGGAATAGAAAGAAGCATACGGAAATCGAAAAGAAAATGATTCGATTATATCTGACAAAACTCGTAAGTGGATCAGCGTTCCACGTGATTGTAGCTATATGGAAAGATCCATAATTCGAATCCATTGTTGTTACAAGTTTGGAAAATATGATTATGTTTGCCAAGTGGATATAGAATACATGCTTTCATGCAAACTTATTTGTCGTACTCGATCTTGAAAAGTTTAATTGCGAAATTATTTCGTTATTGAATTTGTGGCCGTGAATCGTTATGGAGTATGTCGTTAAAATTGTCATAATTTGTGTGACACCCTTGAGAATTGAATGGGACAGGAAGTTGATCTCATGTTGGGTAACCTAATAAATTTTCGATAGATTGGCAGTGCGGATGAATGAACGTGTGCTTAAAGAGAGCACAAATAACGATCCACTTAATGCTTATTATTGTTATTGATAAATTTGATAAATATTGTGCCCTAATGGTTGTTGAATGTATTCTTAAAGGATTAGATAAATCTAGATCAAACATTCCGTGAGAAGCAGCTGGGATTAAGTATTGATTGTTACTTCTTTCTAACCAGATTTTATTGAAAATCAATTGAGTGTACATCCAATACGGATATTTCGATACGTCAATAATAAAAATTAATGTGGATTGTAGTTTGGGCAAATATGATAATAATCCAGTAAATATCATGGACGGTTTGAAATTTAAAAGTTAAATTTCTTCAATTTATTTGTGACTATGCATTACAAAACATTTAATCAGAAAACTTGGTACTGAATAGAATCGCAAAAAGCGCATTATCCTTCCTGTAACGTTCTATGTATTTATTAGATATTTATTGTTGTCGAGTTTATCTGCTGCGCTCCGATAATGTACTTACAGAACGGGGGCTAACAAAAGGATAAAGCAAATAAAGAGCCATTTATAATATAACAAGCGGGTCGGAACGAAGAGACGCCAGAAATACTGCTCGACAGAACATGCCGGGGGCGGTTGAAGATGGCACTCGAGCAATCGAGCAAAACATGAAACCACATTGCAACGACTCATCGTTTTCCATCATCTGAGAAAATCCAAGAACATTATTACAAATCAAATTGAATAAACAACAATTAAATTTAATATTTCCGCCAATATTTGTATCACTTGTATAATAAAATTATCATTTTGTGAATAAGCTCAGTGTTTTGCTAGTTGGCTTTTACCGTACACAATGCATCGATGAAGGAAGGGATGGCGAAGTGCTCATAATAAGATGTGATTAATGGCGGTTGATGAAACCGGGGCGACTAATGCTTCCGGCACGGCCGGAACAGCGTCTAAATGGCCGCGACGCGCGACTGCTTCGCAACCAACTCCCGCATTTCCGGTTGAGCGTATTGCTGGGCGGTACGCGACTCGGAATAAATACATACTCATCGAATGTATAACTTATCATATTTTTCTCTTACCATAATGACATAATGGAGCGCCCATTTTATGTTTCGTACATGATGCCATTATTTCTTTTCTATTTCTTCTTTGTATGTATACCTAGGGATTGCTGGCATTAATCTAATTTCATATGTAGCTTTTCGTTGTTGTCTATTTAACTTGATGTATGTAGGAACAGTTATATAAAAGAGTGAAATTCTGAACTTTATAAACGAACCATGAAAATTGACTTTGTTCTATTTTCTTTACTTGCCTCCTGTTTCCTTCAAAAAGCTAGATATGTACATATTTCATAGTAAACATTATTGTTAAAAAAACTCACATGTTACAAGCTCCACGTTCGGCATTGTGTAACAGTCACTGAAGCAGGTTGAAACAATTAAAAAAAAACTTTTCCATATTTTGACATTTTTATGAAATAATAACCTGAAATGGTATACTAATAACTATCATATATTAATAATAATAATAATTAAAGAATAATTAAAGATTTCTCAGCCTGAAAATTTGAAATCAGGAATACCAAACAAGGTAGATATTTATTTTCTGATATTTATTTACATTTAAAACATAGTCTGGCATACTTCCGGGTGTAACGGGTAATTTTGCTCGTGTAATTACTGTAATGTTTTTATAAACATTGTTTCTATTTTATTTAAAAAATATGCATGGTTGAAAATCAAAGATCAAAATTATGACTTAATTTTACAAATCATACACGCTTTCTAAAATTTGGATTGGAGCTCTTTCATGCACTTGAATTTTTGATCATCTCATACTCATCATTCTAGAAGAGAATACATCAATAGACGTCTTAACACACTGAATAAATAGTGGCTTTGATTCTATATATACACTATCAAATTAACCACTAAATTAAAACATTAAACGCAAGAAATATTGCATAATAATAAAGACAATTAAATAGGAAGTGAATAGACAAAAAAAAGTTAATTAATTAATTAATAAACTTATAGTAAGTATTTTTAAAGCATTTTCAATTAAGAATTTTTAAAATTGCTTATACCTATTAAAACATTTTGTAGTTCTACGTAAACATGTAAAAGTGCCAGATATTTCAATAAGTATAAGCAAAAAAACTACAATTTAAGAAAATAATTTTTATCCTAACTAAAATTTGACAGTAGAATTATACATAACCTACCCTAAATAATGTTGATTGAGTAAAAAAATAGTTAAAAAGTGTAAGGTTTTCAAAAAAAATCCGTTATATTACATACCTCTGTTACAATAAGCTCCATGCTTCCCTCTTACAAAATTATAGAAAAAATTCTGAAAAGTAGAGGAGATACAGGAAGTGTTCCACGTATTTTCAGAAGCATTAACAATATATTTTTACTTTTATGTCAGTTTACTCGAATCTTCTAGCATGATTCAGAGTTAATTTCGGCAAATTGCTAGTGAAAATACGATTGGACATAAACCTGAAAAATACTCGTGGCAAGTGCGAATCTAGTACAATTCTACCCCTTTTAGCACAACACACAATCATCATTGAAAGCACTCTGGCTGCGAAGGCGCTACTGGAATGAATACATCCGACGACTTAGCACCAGGAGGACGAACCGGGCGAGCGCTTATTTAAATTAAATGCAGCATTGCAGGCATTATACAGTGGCTAAATGGACTTCCTCGCCTTCCTTGGTGGCTGCTCGCCATGGAATTCATTTGCGCGCTTTAAAAACGACGACGAGCAAATGGAGTTGGAATGCCTCTCGATGGAGACAGTAACGAAATGGATGGATGATGGTTCGAACGCGTGTGCACCCTGAATGCATGCGCACAGTGCACCAGCCAACGAATTGCATTCAATTTATTCAATTGCCATTGAGACGACGAGGCGCGTTCGCTTGCAATTCTTCCGATTGCATAAAACTTGCGAGTGCACGAACAAGGCGCACCAAAGCGATGATACACGGACATCAATTGCTGATTGAAATGTTTATTTACTGGCTTCCTTAAACGACGAAAGAAGAGGCGAGCAGAACTGTACTGAATGTGTATGTATGGATGCAATGAAAAAACAAGAAGAAAATTGACTTTAATTTGAAGTCCCGAATGGAGCAGTGAGGGTACATACGAAGCAATCAATTCCCGGGGAATAAAAAGACAAAAAGTCCTAGTCGCTTACAACCCCTCAAAAATAGGACCTGCAATAATAGTTGTTGTGTTGTCCTTGTTGCTGTTGTTGTTGGACTCGATGGAGACGTGCTGTTGTTGCTTGTTGTTGAAATGTACAGTGAATGAAAATCCATTGTTCGGATGTAATAATACGAAATGTGGGGGTCAATCGTTTCGTTTGATTTCGGCCAGATTGCATGTCCGTCGGATTGATTTCGCAGACTTGAGCTGAATAGATGTTTCGGCCTCGTGTTATGCGACCGATTGATTACTGGTAGATAGCTGTTGCTTCCCCTTCTGGATTTTTTCAATTAAATCCTGCACAAAACTGAAATTGATTATTCTTAAAACAAAGCGATGAAATGACTTTAAACCTATCATCCAATATTCGGAAGTGATTTTATATTTACAGATCTTTGTTTAAAAATATTGTGATAACATCCATCGTTTATGTTAAACGATCAAAAGATAAACCAGACATAATTCTTTTTCCCAGCAGTAATTGCACGAGTGCCTTTCATATTATGAGGTTAATGTTTGCTTTTTATAAGATTAAAAAGAACTCGATAATTTTTGGAATAGATGTAGAAGAAAATACGTTATATTTTACAATTTTTTTATTATAAAGGTAAAAACAAAATCTTGGTGGTTAAAGTTATGAATAATGTTTATCTGTTTCTAGTGCCCAAGAACTGAAGATTACACAAAAACTTTTTGGAGATATTTGTAAAAGCTGGGTGCCAAAAAAATAGAGTCAATGATGGGTGCCTCACGGCAAAAAACTCGCAAAAATATGGTACGTGCTTATAACCACGACAGAACTTCGTCACCTAACAATGCAAATCTTCTTTTTTCGCTGACAAAGGACACTACCTACCTAATTGTAAAAATGCAAAGTTTTAATCAAATTTAGCCCTGAATGCAACTCATACATGATATTGGATCAATACAGATACAGGGCAATATTTTGCATTATTTTGACGAAAAAATAACATTGGTCATGGTCCCAAATGCAACGACTTTACTTCTTGAGCGATTATATCAAAAGTCACTGCCGGTTGGCTAAAGCAGAAATCGCGATTGAAAAAAAAATATGAATAATGTTGGTAGCGAAAAAAACTGATATGAAATTCTTAAAATCGCCCAATTTTTCAAAAATTATCATATTTAAGACACCACTGGACCGATTTGGATGATTCAAACGGCGTTTAATATAGGACGAAAAATAACAATAGTTTCGGGTTCCAGAAATACCCGGACTTGCAAAATGAGTTATGAAAAAGGCAAAGTTTCTGTTTCTTTCATAGTTGTGAATGTAACTGAATCATCATGATCTCCTTCGCCAAATTGGAATCGACTTTGCCCGAAAGAGCGTTCCATTCCGTTTCGAAGTGTTCACTTCAAATACCTTATGAACCAAATTTGCAATTGTGCAAATAGGCCTATTTTTGGAACGATTGGTGTCTAGTGATTAAGAGTGGATCACTTATGACAAATTCCAAAGAACGTGGTCGTGATTGAATAGCAGAGAGTAGTCGAAATTTGGAGCCACACCAGAATTGACGAGAAAGAAGGATTTCCCACATATTTGCTGGAATTGGCAAAGATTAACTACAATGAGCTGGTCTCTCAGCGCAAAATATTTACCTTTGAGTTATTCTGTCCAATGACAATGAGCAATTGCTGACAGTCGATCAGATTTGACCTGAAAGAGAGGAATTTGCGCCATCAATGTCTCCCTAAGAACTGTAGGAGCTTGGTTAACATAATATTTAGAACTTAGCATCAAGTAATTACAATTTACTTCAAGAAGGTTGCGAAAATACAGTGTCTAGATTTTTGACGATAGGAACTAACGCTTCTGTGAGTAATGTGTAATGATATTATATTAATAGTTGGTAAGTTAGTGAATAATCAGACAAAACGAGGCATATTTAACCTAAATCGGACAGTTGGAAATTGTAAATACTTTCATTAAAATTTTTAATTTTATACAATAATAATGGATTACTTTTTACTACCTAATAATAATAATACCTGTACAAAACTCTACCAGCTCTCCTAATTCAATTACGAGTCGTTGGAGGTTTCAATTGACGTATGTTGTGCTGCCTACATTAATGTTAAAAAACAATCGCTCTAATGTAGTTTCTATGGAAAATTTTAGCATTATTCGAAATCATGCCTATAAAATGTGTTAAAAAATCCACATACTTGGTACATTATCAAAGAAGAAAGATATTTTGTACATAAAAATCGCAACATGTATGGAAGAATTGACACGAATGTGTCGTTGCAAAACTCCCGCACCCCAAAACAAACAAACACTGGAATATTTAGTGTCAAAAAGCGTCATATATCGTGTGGGAGGACGCGAGCTACATCCCCCGGGCTGCATCCCCGCCTTCAAACCAACAAAAGCTTTTCCCGAAATATCAATTTCCATATCATTTCCACCTAGTCGGGGGCTGTCTGACACTCTTTCAAATGCAGATGCATATCGGCGAGACCTCAGCGCCGCGGTTTATTATAACGAACGAACGAACGTACACCCCCGTCGTCCTTCGCTCATACATTTTCGCATCCATTCGCCGACGCCGCCACCACCGCCTACCATCACTTCAATGTGTGTGTTTTTGCAACGAACGCCCCACGACTACGCAAACACACATGCACGCAGACGAAATTTAAAATGCGAATGAGTGAATGAACCAAAACGAAGCATCACGGATGATTGGCGCACGCGTTTTTCATGATTGTGCTACACGACCGATGCAAACATTATTGTGCGCGCACACTGTTAGATGACAATGTCATTATGAATTCTGGAATGAAAATGCAACCGAAGGAAAATAAATTGAATACAACCTGATAACAAAAAGCACAGATTCCAATTTTACAATTATATCGCATTATAGAGTCCAACTTATTCATTGAATTCAGCGTTTTGTTCCCAAGAACGAACATTCCCAGTCCCTATTACCCCAAAAAATCTTAAGGTGGACTTTGAATAAATACTTTTGGTCGTTGCGATAAGAAAAGCTTGAAATTAATTTCCGGTAATAATTAAAACGCACTTGAAGTAAATTAATGAAAGAGTCGAAAAAAATTGTATGGAAAGCCGGAAAGAAGGGGTTGAAAACAAACGAAGCCAAATGAGAGAATGACTGCACGGACAAATGAATGAAACAAGGGGCGACTTTGCCCGAAAGTGGCCTACAAGTGCTTTGGGAACCAACGGGGTTCCCATAACACTCCCAGCATGTCAACGTGCAATCGAGCAATCAGGCAACGAACGTCTCCAGATTTCAAGATCTGTACTTGACGCTGAAGTAAACTGGAAGTCGTTAAAATGAATTTGCTCTCATACACTCGAGAAGCATACACTTCCTTTATTTCTTCAGTGCACGTCAATGATCGCTTTGGCTGATAGCGACCCGGAGGAACTGAACGGTGATTGTGAATTCTTATACACTCTGGCAAGATAAATTAAACCCGGCTGACAATAAAAACATTGTCGATGCCATTAATGTTTATTATTAAATCAATCAAGCGATTGAAGCAGCGACCATCAATCAACATCTGTGCGGGCAGGAGCATCTGTGGAGCCGCGATCCTGAGCCACGCCTAGACGCGTCGGCATGAAGCCAACCTAACGAAGAACAAACAAACGAATGAGGATGACGCGAAGATCTTCGCTGGCGTGGCCGACGAGATGAAGAAGGCGTGCGGAGCAACCATCTTGAAGCTGCCTTCCCGAAGTCACGTTCCGCTTCACATACGCTCCATCGATTATTATCATTATTTATCGATGGAGGCAACTCGTCCGCGCTTCTTGCTTCGTTCTTCTACGACCGTACGATGCAGCAGCAACAATGAATAAACAAATGATAATTAATCAATGACAATTCGGTGCATGCGGATGCGGAGGAGCAGGAAAAACAACTTGGTGATGAACTGGATGATGATACGCTTCTTATAATCGAGTGTTTTCGATTGGTTTATGTGTTCATGCGTGGAGCCCGCCGAAAGCGGGACACAATCGGCTCTAATGACTCGTATGGAGCAGTAATGAGCAACGAAATGCGAACGCAAATAGTCTGCCATTATGCGATGGAACGCAAATACAATAGCGTGTTGCAAGCGAATGCAAACTAACGATGTGTTTCATTGCTTGTTGACTTTGTGTGTTGATAGATTCTTCATCTGATCCTTCAACCTTATTCCTCAATTATTGCTGTTGCATTAAATTTTTTATTGTTATTTGAGGGTAGGATGAAGAATTGCCTATAATTTAAGGCGACAATTGGAAGCAACCCTTCATGGACTTGATATTGATACATGAATTGTATAATTTTGAAACAAATAATTGTGCGGAAGTATTGGGCTATGTTTGTTTTAGAGTTTTAGCAAAATCACAAGAAGAAACGTTTTTTGAAGTGAAAAGTTCTTTAGGTAAGCTGTGCAAACCCACATTTTGCATGTTTGATATTTCCGGGTCCCATGCAGAATGAAGACCAGAACCAATGTTATTTTTGCGTCAAGATATGGTAAATAAAAATGTGAAAAAAAAAACAAATAATTTGCATTTTTGGTTGATGAAGTTTTCACTTCTCTTGTATGATGATACCATTTTTTATGGTACCAAAATGAGATGTCCTATGATTTAGGTTGTGACCAACATAATGGATTGAGGGATTCCAATTCTGTTGAAATAGTTTTAAATTTATGTTATTTTTTGTCAAAATATCCTTGAAAACTCGAGCAATTTTAGAGAACTATCGCTTTTATCGCTACCAACTTTTCTTACAACTTTTTTTCGAACGTGATTTCTGTTCTCCCAATTGTCAAAAGAGCATGATCTTTTAAAGTGCTCATCGAGATTTACTAGTTGATGTTGAAATTTATCATATTTGCTCCAACCGTTTAAAATTTATAGAGAGTTAAATGAGCGAAAAAAATCAAAAATTTTGCATTCTGATCTACTCCAGTTCGGGAATTTCTTAGGTCCGAACGATTTGGGACCAATGCTATTTTTTGTCAAAATATAATGAATGCCTTTTGAATCATTTAGTTCCAGAGATATAAAAATCTTTAAAAACCGGATAAATTCAATTCAATTTTTGCTCAACAAACTTTTTTCAACTTTTCTGATGAGTGCAAATGATCTCTTCAGAAACCAAAAGGGCCGCAATCCATACATTTTTGGAACGTGCACACCAATTTTTCAATTTTGCAGTTAAAAAAGTGAAAATTTTGGATTTCTAGGTATTTTGAAATTTTGGGTATTTCCATTATGTAAGACCATGACCATTGTTATTTTTTTATAAAATATGGTAAATGCAGTTTGAATCATCCAAATCGGTTTCAAATTTCATATCGGTTTTTGCACAACCAACGTTTTTAAAAATATTTTACTTCGAACGTCATTTCTGCTTGCCCTAGGACCGAAACGGAATGAACTTTTAACATTTTAGAAAGTGCTTATCAAGACAAATTTGATAGTGACCTACATCACAATCGGCCCAGCCTTTTAAAATTTATTTGCAATTCAATCAATGAAAAAAAAATAGAATATTTCCATTTTTTACAAATTTACAAGTTCTCCCTTCTGACTTGTTGTCTTAAGCACCTGCCATGTTGGTTATGGTACTTATTGTTAAATAAGATGTCCTATAATTTAGGTTTTGACCTCTTGACCTCTTACTTCTACCATGGTTTTGACCAACATCACGGAATGATGGATTCCAATTCTGTGGGAATCGTTTTAAATTTAAATACTAGATGGCAGCACTACATCAAACTTCGAAACTTCAGTTCAATAATCTTTTTTCCCATAGGTAGCACTTAGCTAATGAGGGAAAACCGAGAATATATAATAAACTCCACATCTCCACCCACTCAGCGAGCGCTAATGAGGCAATAAGGTCGTTTTTCATTATGCCCACAGAAAACATGTGTTGGCCACACAATGAGGCGCCCGCTGTTTTGGGTTTTCACCAAGCATCCATATTCCCTGGGTTGTTTGTTTGTTGCGGAGTGTTGGGCTGACGTTTTCCAAACAGGGGGTGTACCGACCTATCTGACATATCAATCTCCTCTTCTGGTCGTTTAAATATTGGTGGTGTCGATTTGGGGCGGCCTGCGTTCGAGTGAATTCTCCAAAACGTGCAGAAGTGTTGCTTTTTTATGCACTGCAGCGCTGCTTCTAGGGCAGCATACAACAAGACAAGAAAATTACATGGTACGTTGACAACGTGAATATGGCAACAGCACCCCCCGTGATGGTCAGTTCAGTCAGCGGTTCACAAACGCTAATCGAGGGGACCACAAATCAACTTGATTGCTAGGACTGCAAGCGTGTGCATAGCATACATGCCCGCCTTTTTTTTTTCTTGAATGCATGAATTGTATGCGCATATGAAGGACAGGGGGCGGTAAGGTCGCTCTCCTTGTCATGTTCATTCAAGCTGTCATTTGCATGCAGCAATTGCACAGCAATCCAAGGAAGCCAAATATGAAAATGAAGGTGCGTTTTTTCTTCTTCATTGTGTTGCCATTGCCAGAAGTAATAATTACATGAAACAATGGCTATTCATGTTTGAGAATTTGGAATGTATAAATTTCGTGCGGATGTTAATATATGCATTATAAATTTGATAAATTTGAAATTTAGCAAGAACGACATTGCCAGAAGAGCGCCAACCAACATCAATGCAATTCCGTCAAAAGCGACCACAAAATCAACAATACGTCCCCAACTCTCGCAACTATAGGCAACATAACGCATACAATTCGCATTTGTACGTCGAGCATATTCACGCAAACCATTCAGCAACTATTGCACAATCTGTACAAGAAGGTGCGGGCAGCAATAGGAAAGGCAAGGAGAGTGCCCATAGTTGGGAAAATCACATTTCCAACACGTTCATGTATGGCCGCTGAACATTGAAGAGTGCGCGCGACGTCTGCCCCATGTTGACAGCGTCGAAGAAAGAGACGGACCTGGCCGACGACGACGCGACGCGAAGAAGAAGGTGGTGGTTATGGTGGTTGCGGGCGCGTTCGCTTCCAGAAGAAGGTGACAATCTTTCTTTCTCGAATTCGAACGCAAATAGAATCGAACGGAACCGAATGAAACGCAACGAAATGAAAGCCCGTGCACACACTCGCTTACTCGCAAGTCAACTCGCCTGCGTTGTTGGCGCGTTGGCAACGCCATTGTTGCCCGTTGTTGTTGTCCTCCTGGTTGTCGCGCAGTTCGTTTGCATATTATGTGGACTTGCTTATCCCTCTCGGATGCAAAAAGCAGAAGGCATGTGCACTCACACGGGGCAAACCGGTCGCGTTGAGCAGCAGAAGACGCAGCAGCAGCAGCCGAAGAAAGGCAGCGAGATTCGCGAATGGACCGTGCGCAGAAAATCCCACAATTCCAACAATGCGCTTGGAATGTCGCCGCCGTCGACTGTCGACGTCAAAGTCGCGTTTTTGCTCGCTCATGCAGATGTATTCTTGAGGCATTGGGCGTTTTTAGCCCAGCACTCTATCGTCGCAACGTAAAGTGGTTCGCCTGTATTTGCGTGCGCGGGGATGGCACATTTTGTGCATGCATGTATGCATGAATGCGGTAAGCATATTCTATTCCGAATGGCAAATATCGCATTATGTTGAACACATAAGGCACACTTAAGGATACTCCACCTTTCAACGGGGGAGGACGTCCTTTGCCATTGCGTGTTCAATACACTGCTACAGCAACAACAACGACAACGAGCACGCCCAAACCTACTAACAATTTTGAATTTGCGTCTGAACATGGGGAAGTGATTTGAATTTCAATTCGACAATCGAAGGGGTGACAACATTTTTATGTTCATAAAAAAACGAAATCTTATGATGATAAATAACTAAGATTTCCTTTGTATTTTAAAAAGGGTTAGACTAGGTTTCTATAATCTTTCCTATTATGAAAAAATACAAAGCAAAAGCAGTCCTATTATTTAGCAACAATTCTGTTTTTCGTATAACAAACGAAGAACAAGAAAATGCACAATTCGTTAAAAATAAAATATTTATAAATTATAATTAGTAGTTTCCGACAATAAGCAAGATAATATACCCAAATCTCACAATTTTGAGAACACCTTGAGAACATTTTTTATCTACAAAACTAAAGGAATATCATAAAAAATCATAAAAAAATCATTCATAATTAAATTCCTTAGCTTCTTCCCTGAAACGTTTCAAATGAAGGATGAAGACATTTGATAATGATTTCATTAGAATTTAATATGCATGTCTTTTTCATTTCGTTTTCGACTTGACATGTTTCAACCCACAACGATCAGGTTATCGTCACGAAGCGATTTGTCGTGGACTCTGCTCAGCTTCCGTAGACTCTAAACTAAAATATATACTTAATATATAGCTAATATTATTATTCAAATGAGCAATTAAGATAAACATGTACCTGTGAATGCAACAGCTGATTTCTGCTTATACTTTTATCCATATAAAGCTTCCATGTTTTTCTTACCAGGGCGACGATTCCTTCTTCTGGCTAAAAATATATGATTGCATGTATGTAAAGTTGCCTACAGATATTTTGACTGCATTCGTTTTTCTCTGAATTCACTGGTTTACCTTTATTGAAGCTCCATTAACGTTTTTAGGGCCTTACAAGTTAGTAAAAAATACTGAATTTACTGAACGCATCTGTTTCTGTATTATTGGCAGCCAGTAATTTGAATTTTCGGTTGAACTCCTTCCATATCATTACAAAAAACATCATAACATAGGATTATATCATATTCGCATTTTATTTCATTTCTTGAATTCACTAAAATGTTGGATGGTTCAATTTTTTTGCAGCAAAGCCAGTTAAAATCATGCATTTGAAATTTCTAAATTCACTGGAGGTTTTGGATTCAGCAGAGTCATGACGTCACATGTAACGTCACAACCAATGAGCCCATTGTATTCCGAAGATCGCCGACCGTAAACGACAGTGAATTCAGTGATACACGAATAAACCACCCACCCTTTCCATAAACATATGTAGATTCGCCCATTGCAAATTTTATTTCTGTCGCCCCAGAAGCAGCTTTACCGCCATGCCGCGCCGTTAGGAACAGAATAGCTTCACACGAAGCATAATTTTACACCTGCGTCAATCGGCGAGTGACCTCAGTGGTGTTTGGTTGTCCCCTTATCACGGAGGTAGTTGCGTGTCTACTCTACGGAAGCTGCTTGCATCATCTGTATAGTGGAATGATAAGGCATCTTCGCAATTCTTCAAGCACCTCTGGGAGCACCTTCTTTAGTAAGGTAAAATGTTGTGCCGAAGGTGGATGTTCATCGGGCTTCAAACTATATCAGCAAAGAGGCTCTACATTTGATCAACTCGGCTTTTATACATGCCCAAGGTTCTCCCTCCAAACACGCATGCACTTTCTCCAGATTGCATAAATTAAAATGTTATTAAAGCCACGTGTTTATACCTTATGTTTTCAATATTTTTTTTTTAAATAATGGTAGTACAAAACTATAAGTTATACAAATCGGTTAAATATGTATGTCGAAATGGTGCATGATTGAATGAAAGTGGTTTGTTTTTGACTGATAAATCATAGTTTCGTGGATGAAAAATTAGCATTGATATTTTTCATCCACGAAACTATGATTTATCAGTCAAAAACAAATACACTCAAAGAGCATATTTTTCACTAAATTCACTTGTTTAGAAAAGGTGATGTATTTACTGAACACGTCTCTTTCTTTGATATTGACAGTCAGATGTCAGTGTCATGTGGCGGTAAATAATCGAATAAAATGCTAAATGAATAAATAATAATAATTTCTAAAGTAAAAAACGATATGAAATGTTGAATTCTGCTTCAGTAATAAACATAATGTGGTGATATCGGCATAGCCAAAATATTAGTTTTTTGGTCATCTTCGAAATAATTGTTTATTCGCATGCCATCTTTGGTATCAACAACATTCAAAGTTATACTTGTGCATATGTACATTTATACGATATTTGATAAATTTCACTAAAATGCAACAGCAACAGGGGTTGTTGACCCCCAGCTGGTACTGACCTTCCTGGAATTGCATAACAACAATTGAAATTCTGTAGTTTTTATTGTGGTTTGGTTATACATATAATCTTACTCAGGTACCAGAAGAGATAATACTTGCAGGTAACCCTATCCCAGGTAGAAGATTACCTAAATCTTCTTAAAGGTGTGGGTACAAAAGCTACAATTTTTCATTGATTGCATAAATTAAATCATATAAAGCACTAGTTTCACTTGTATTTATCAATGGTCCAATATACATTAAAAATATAATATATTTATGAAAGAAGATTCGTGTAACAATATGTCCGCGAAAAGTGTTTTAATAATTATATTTTATATAATTTTATACATAATTTTGTAAAATTTGGCACGAAATTAAAAAAATATACATATTAAAGAAGACAAAACAACTAAAACAAACATGAAGGGACAATTATAAATAAACATAAATTGACAAAAATACATTCTATTTCAATCAAATTTCAAAAAACAATTGTTTTACTGCAAATCATTTATTTAAATTGTTTAACGGCGTTGGGTAGTTTTTTTGGTTTAAATGAAATTAAAGAATTTTGATTTTTTATGCTGGGTTGAAGGAGCATCTAGGACATGTAAAATATATATAGTTTAATATTATTCCTTGTTGGTGCTTCAGAACTGTTTTCAAAAACGGCTGGTGTCGAACCCTCTTCCACCACATCTTTCGAGACTGCTTAAATTCGAATGCTCTGATTTTTTGAATGAAATAAACAAAAAATAACATGAATTTTATTAAATAAAAGATGTTTTGAAATATGCTTTATAAGAAATGCCGCAGCCCAAAATGTATGACGAAACACGTTGTTCGATAATAAAGAAATTCAAACATTTTATAACTCCGGTCCTAGAATCAGCTGTTATGGTTTCTATTTATTATTGTGCTTGTTCTTCACAATGATATAAACTTGTAGAAAGCGAAAGTAAATAGAATTAATGATATGCATTTCAGGTAAAATGTTGAACAAAACATACCTGTCTCAAATACTCAGGTAAAGATTGCCATGGGGGGTAGATTGTCACACTTTCGAATTTGACAGTAATAATCTTAAGCTCATAAGCTGGTTCATATTCAAAGAACCTTCTTTTATAATCCTCTGTCTTTCCTAGGAAGTATGAATTCTAGGGTTCACTACCCTAAATTCTGGTCATCATGGACAACAAAGCAAGCTAACAAAGAGGAAAAGGGAGTAAGGATTGCTTAACATTCCAAACGCATTATTACCTAGACTTGCCAAAAATTAGTGATATTTGATTTAAGGATAATAAAACAAAGTAGGATGCCCGAAATCAATTCATTTACAAATAATAAATCGTAATAAATGTATAGTATATATTAGATATATTATATATAGTATATATTACTTTAATTACAAAGTGAAACCCAAATTCTTTAATTATTAGAGTCAATTAATTTGAAATTTTTGCCAATTTTATAACATTTGCATAAATTATAATAGGTAGGTTTTCATAGAATTGAGGATTTAGATTATAGGTTCTATAAGGGTTCTATAAATCATACCTATAAAGATCCGTGTGTAATAATACAAGGAGACTAGTGCAGGTCAGTTGGTTAAGTCAATAAGGATAAATCTACTCAACAATAAAGTCCTTCTCGGAACGCCGAAATGGTAATTAAAATTATGGTCTGGTAGAGTTGTCGAGAAATAAGAATGAAAAGTTGGTGGGGATGCGTAGAAACGAAATTTGGTTTGGATGAGTCCATTCTTACGAAATAGGTGGGTTTTCTGCAACTGTCTCAACACTTGTATATGATTGCACCGTGCCGAATCGGCATGCGACCCCTAGCGTCCAGCAGTTAAGTTCAGTTTGCGCTGATTTCCCCCACCTACTTTCCATTCTTATTTCTCGACAACTCTAATAACACCCAAATTCATTATCAGTATCCTTAATTGAGACACTTTGGCAAAAATCAGCTTGAATCAAAGTTATTATTTCAGGCTCACTTCAGAGGACAAATAAAACCTGCAATTAACCGAACAATGACGTCAAAACAAATTCTTATGCATCATCCAAAAGTGCGCCTGCAAGCCAAGGATAATGCAACCCACAATGTGTCGAAGTGCGCACTGTTCTGGTCTAATAGGTTATGGAAATTTGGAGGGGATTTTCCACAAATTCGTCGACCAATGAGAAGAAAGAAGGTGGAGATTCCCCCACTCAGAAGCTAGCATATATAAACCCCACCATCCAAAGTTCGGTAACATTGAGTCCGTGCTCTCCTTGTAGTTCGTTGCTTACGTCGCAAAAAACAAACGCAAACAGTTCACGTGAGCTTAAACGAGAGTAAGTTGCTTGCTTCACTGCAGTTTTGAAACAGTGCATCAATAAATAAAATCAAGCATGACGGCCCCAACGAACATGTACTTCCAACACCAGCAACAGTTGATCGAGGACTATAGCAACAGTCAGCTGCCGAATGTGAACCCACAAAGTGGTCAATCGCCAAACGGCGAAGGGCATATCAAACGACCCATGAACGCATTCATGGTGTGGTCGCGCATCCAGCGACGGAAGATTGCCGGTGAAAATCCCAAGATGCACAATTCGGAAATCTCGAAGCGGCTTGGCGCCGAATGGAAATTGCTTACGGATATCGACAAACGACCATTCATCGACGAAGCGAAGCGATTGCGGGCTGAGCACATGGTGAAGCATCCAGACTATAAGTACAGGCCTCGAAGAAAACCTAAAGGACCAATGCAGACACAGATGAAACCTCAGGTTGGTTTTCCAAATCTACCATTGTCATACTTCCCGCCGATGGACAGTCTCAGCACAGCGTATCCATACTTCAATCCAGCATTCGACATCTCCCGGATGGCTGCACCTCCGACGGCCAGCAGTCAGATGTCCGAGAAGAACTCGACGACCGCGTCGATGAATCCACACCAGAATGCAGTCGTCACCTCGTTACATTCCTCGCTCTACTCGTCTCTGTATCCAAATACGCCGAAGAGCTTCGCACCATCGCATATGAGTATGAGTATGTTCCCTGCAATGCCTACAGCGTCCATGATGTACTCCGCCTCGTCTAGTCCTGGTTCGAGCCCGACGTCTTCGTCAACAGAGCTAGAGATTCGGCGGCCAGTACCAGTGATGTACTAATTTTGTTCATTAGTATATCATTGGTACCAATCTCGGGTGTTACGTATGTGTGGACTGTACATTTGTTATTAAATTAATCGAATTGTTTAACTGTGATTTTAGGTTGATTTAAAATTGTGTTATATAGTTTACTAGTTAATTATAATATAGGTTTTTATTGCTGATGGATGAAAGTGTAGGGCTATGACTGAGCGGTATTGTTCTATAGATATGTATATATTATTATCTGCTGACTTTGAAAGACTACTTGCAGTTACAAATTGCATTTATTTAATTTCATGATATAGAAATCTAGTTTCATGCAACTATTTAACAGATTCAAACGGCTGTTGTTTTTGGTCTCTTCTAAATAGGCTGATAACACGGATTCGTGGTTAACAAATATGACACTATGACAGAACTGCTGTTAGTTACGGATCCTCTTCAAAACATGTAAAATACCCTTATTGTAATTAATAATTAATATTATATAAAATACAGGAAATACCATAAAAAAATAAATAAAAACATGTAGAATCAAAACTTTTAAAGTTTATTTTCTCTACATTTATACCCACCTTAAGTTGCTGGTATTTAAAAAATCTGCATATGTAAAAACTTGTAAAATTGTAAATTAAAAAAGTCCATCTTTGGAATATATCTAATTTGGATTTAGCTACTAATCCCTCTGCAATTGCCCAAACTAGGAAGCTGAATTGATTTATTCAGTTACTGTTTTAATAAAAGATGCGGTGTTGGAGCCGCGGTGGTCCAACGTCTCGAGACGTTGAGATTCTACACCTTTTTCAATAGTAGATCAGATAGTAGCAATTGTATTTCAGATTATTGATATGTATTTCAGAACATATCACTTGAAATTCAGATTTGTTAATTGTATTTCAGAAAATGTAAATTGTATTTTTGAATAGTAAAATGCATTTAAGAA
>JARJDZ010000168.1:0-21096 GCA_030264555.1 Aleochara sp. GC000083
TCATCACTGCTGGAGGAGCATTTTCAACGCCAATGTAAATATGAAAGTTTACTCTCATCTTCTAATATTATTCACTTTATATTTGTGCAGTAATATTATTGTTATTTTATGGTTTTTCCTCTTGTCTCTCTGGTTTCAAAGGCAGAAATGGTAAAAGGTCTTCCTCAATAGTTTTAATTGTGGTATTCTTTTTCAGATGGTAGGTTTTATTTAAAAATGAAGTTTGGACTTTAATGTATTTTTCAAAGAGCGTTGTATCAATTGAGATATCATTATCTCAAGGTTTGATCTTTAAGGTTGATAATATTTTCCTCAGGGTCTTCAATTCCAAAATTGATGAAATAAGCCAATTTTTTTTGATCAAAATAAGAGTATCATTTTACTTTTTTTATGTTTTGGGTGATTTTCTAATATCCAGAAATCATCATTTACTTTCTACCCTAAGTTCTTAAACTTCCAGAAGAACCAAGACCAAAACCATGTCAGAAATCTTTTCTGCAAAGATGACAAAGTTCTTCTTTGCTTTTGGTTACCTTTACTACCTTCAAAACTAGGAACCTAAGTTATAAATCAATGATAAACATAATTTTTCCAGAAGGTTCATGAAATTTTCATAAGCTGGATAACCCATGGTAGAAATTTTGGCTAAAAGTCAATGGATTTTGGAATTGAAGAATCTCAGAAAAACTTGTTATTTTCTGGAAAAATTACAATCTTGACTCACTTTATCTAACTCTTATTTTTTTATGGTGATCATTTTTCTTATCTTTTTTTTGATTTCTCTTTTCGGTCTTAGACAAAAATTTTGGAACCGAAGAAATAAGAGAATTGTGAACCCTTGGGAAAATCAAGACTTTAAATTTGCCTTTGTCTCAGCGTGAATTATCATGTAAACACCATGCAACAACAATAATTATAAATTACCCGATTCAATCTTCACGTGAAGCAATAAATAATTACACGCATGAACCATCAATACACATCAATACGGCAAAATATCAATGACATAATGAGTCATCTGAGGTCATTACTTAAGGAAGATGATCGCAAACACCGAATGAATCGCCTTCGGCGACGTCTTCGTTCCTCTTCTTCTTCTTCATCTCCTCGCTGAACTCGGCCGACTGAATTGTTTTATTGCATTATACGATGGCACGACGACAACGTTGGCGACGTTTTTGCGTAGCATGGCACACATTTATGCAATAACGACCGAATCGCGCTGCATAATGAGGAAACGTTAAATGTGGAATAGCGAAAACACGACACGATGCGCACAATTCGCCTTCTCTTCTTGCAGCCAAGATTGCACCGTTTACTTCTTCGGCATCGCTCCCCCTTCAGATGCATCTCGTTGTCGTCGTCGTGTGCATCGCTGCTCGTATTCGGGCATCCAGCACATAACAACGTGGCGTTTAATTTATCAGATGCGCGTCATCCACGGCCCAAAGTGGGCCAAAGTTCGTTCACGTTCCAGTCAGTGTGCCGCGGAATGCAAAGAGGTCAGGCACGAGAAGCTATGACCATTTTCCGATTTATTAGTTGCCATTCATCATCAAATTGTGAGAGTTACAAGTTAATTTCAATTCGGCATGAATCACCCACGAAAATCATGCCAATTTTTGCCCAATTGATGATGAGCCTTTTTGCTAAAAGCATGGCATATAAACTGGTGATGCACGCACGGCCTAATTTTCCATTTATGAAATTTAGAGGTTTTCCTAGCTCGGCATAGTAATAAATGACCTCGGGTTGTGTTCGAAATTTATCTGCGCTTATTGACACAGGTCGCAACGAATTTAATTATGAAACATCACTTGTTTATTGCAATTTTTCAACATCGGTGTATTTCTGGGATATTGCTGTAATAATTTTCCATGTTTCAATTTCATTTCTGTTTCCTCTGAACAAATTACTAAAGTTTAACATGGAAAAGATAAATTTATGTTAAATATTCAAAAACTTCGTTTTCTAGATTACAATTCACAGATTTGAAACTCATTTGTTTCTTTTTCAATTTCATTTAAAATCCAAATTACATTTCTTTTTTTCTCAAATTTATAAGGAATGAATTGATAAATTGCCAAGAAAATAAGTGATAATTTTGGTGAATAAATAATAATTAATATAACTAATGCCTAATATGAGAAGTTATTTATGACTTAATAGAATCATAATTAAATTTTAAATCTTCAATTTTCAATGCAAACGATTTAAATTAAATGTAAAATTTATTCAACATCGTGGACAAATTCAAATTTAGTAACTTAATTTATAATCAACGATAATACGAAGACATTTACACTTAATTAACAGCATGAAATTTATTCATCATCCTGAAGGCATGAATTTTTTCAAAAATTAATTCACCATACACGACTACTCAAGTCTACCACAACCTACCACTCATGAATAAATGAAGATTTGATCTGCAACATTCAACTTGATGTCCGAACAAGAAGTAAGAGTAGTTTTTGATCGATGACTTCACCGATTTGTACGTAATTTTGCATTAAATCTCAATCAACCAGCTCCCGAACACATTATCCATATTATCCATATTATCCACGCTTCTACCTCATCTTCTTCAACCATAAAATCTCTGAATATCACCGCCATTAATTTACTCCAACCAAAATCTCCATATCGATTTAATTCGTCATTATATTATAATTTTTTTTTTCCATCCAACTTTTGCTTTCTTATAGTTTTTTTTTTCATATTGTGACTAGTTTGTATTTATTCAATGCAATTTTTTGCGACCATCCGGCAAATTACAATGCAATCATCCGAGGGGGATAGAGTTGTTACAAGACGTTTGAAATTGATGAATTGTGAATTAATTCCGATTTAATCCGCGACGCGAAATTATATATCGCTTTGCATATAATCTGGCCGCGCGAATTTATCACATTTAATGTCCGACCGTGAGCCATAAGCGATGAATGAGTGCCCATATAAGAGAGATCAACGCGCTACCATAAAGGTGTTATGAAATAATCGCGTTGATGATGGGCTCCTCGTTCTGGATGGATCTTCTTGAGTTCTTGCTGCCTACTCGCGGCAATTCAGGATCCATTCCGCTGCTGGAGGAGCTGGTTGTGGCCCAAACGATTTGCGCTGAATTTGATATTAGTGCATCATGTTAAATGCACAAGTTGTGCGACGCATTGGATTGCATTTGATGATTGCCTGATGGCAGAAGCATTAAGCGACATGGAGAGAGGAATTTGAGAGGCGTTGGCGTTTCGTATCTATCGTATTTGTCACTTTAAATTGTCCTTGAAGTCTGTTTTCGTTAGTATCTGAAAAGTTCTTTAGATTTTCTTTTAATTCTACCAGAGGTTTCGGGATTATAATGTTCAACTATCAATGGTTTCAAAAACTGTATTTTTTTCAATGTTCGTTTCTTTCTTTGAATTTTTTTCATTCGTTATTTTATTAGTTCTTTCTTAGTAAGAAATTTTTATCATTTTCTAATGAAATTGTAAAGTTGAATTTTGAAATTCTAGATGTCCCAAATGATCCATAATTTGCAATTTTCCTTTTTTATTCAAATAACTTCAATTTCAAAATAATTTTGAAATTTTTTATAATTTATTTGGCAAATACTTTTATTCTCAACTCAGCAAGAAGAAATTGGGTTCAATCTTTGGTTCCTATATTTTCAATCTAACGATGAAAACTTTAACATTTATTTTGGTTAACCAGTTGACAAATTATGTAAGAGTAAATAAAACAGCAAACAATTATAATTTTGCCAAGTTTTAAAATTTGCTGGGGAGCAACAAATTTATCAATTCAGCAAAGAAATATAATTTTGATCCTTTTTGATTGATTTCTACTGTATATTCTTGCATAAAGTTCTTACTACACATGATCATGTTTTGCATAAATAATTAAACTTGCTACATTAGAACTTCTCTGTCATTTCCATCATCCCTTCCTAAATTCTCTTCTACTGAATGTTTGCAATATTAAAAATCATCAAATTATTATCAATCCCATTTCAAATCTTCCCACAATTAATCACTGATTAGTTGATATCATTTTCATTCATATTGGTATAGCTTAAAATTCGCGTGAATTTTCGCATGAACTTTTCTTTGTAATTCAACTTTGTCTCTTGGTCATCAATTCAAAATTGATATTGTCGTCATATAAATTATAAAGACCTGATGTCAGATTTCTCATGTACAACATACAACACATCGAGTCACTGATTTCAACAACGGATTGATGTCTACGGATACTGAACTCATTGATATTCATCCACATCCATATTTCTGCACAAGCAACACAAGATTTTGCATGATCGCGCACGAGTCGATCGGCCGTGTTTTGATCATTGTATACCCGATTAGCTTGCACCTTCATTCGCATTCATTCGGCTGATTACTGCAGTTCGCCAATTTCGTTTCAAATTGCGCCCGTCGTTCGCTGTTTGTCGTTGTGTTGTTGTTGCTGCAATGCGCTCACATTCAGTCAGCTGCACGAGGTCTGATGTGTGGTATCGCTTCGGAAATGAATATTTTCTGATATAGCTGTAAACATTTAATGTTGTAATTAATAATCGCGCGCGTCGAGCGGAGCAGATTGTGCGCGTGCGATCACGCTTTCGGATCGAATTCACTTGCAAGGGAAATCATCTCTCTGGCAGGTGCTAATGTCATATTTCCACTCTTGCTGCTGACGCATTCGTGCACGTTTTTCGCGCTCATGAAAATGCATCGCGTCACATTGATCAAGGTACATGCATGGGAAGTTGTCATAAATCTGAAGACATTGCTGATTTCTAAATTAAGTACGCATTTTTGCAAATTTCTATATTTCGTGTAGCTGAAGAATTTTTGATCATATTTTATGTCTACACCTTTTTCAATTGTAATTCAAAAAGTATCAATTGAATTTTAGAAAATTCAGAAAACATTATATGTAATTCAGATTCCAATGAAATTGATTTAAGTAATATTTATTAGTTTCTTATGCTTTTTCAATTATATTTACCAAATGTTAATTACAATTGTTGCAAACTGAATTACATATCAAAATCTAAATTATATTTGCATCTTTGATTATAATTTACTAATCATTGCATTTTATAGTTTCTGAACTTCGATTGAAACTTACAACTTACAAAACAAAATTGGTTCTAAAATTGTCAAATCTTCACTCTGAAAATTATTGATTAAATGAAGAAATTAAAAGTGAAATTCAGATTTGTTTTCATTCCGATTTGGCATTTGAACAAAGTTATCATTTTATCCATCGACAAAACGTACAGTTTTGCATTTATTATACTATATTCGCGAATGTTGTAACCGCATAAATGTAAAATTTGATTACAATTCTGCACAGTGAGAGAGCATCCAATCCACCTTGGCCATATTATTTTACGTTTCATCAAGCATTTGATGCATTCGCCACACACACAAAACATTCACTTTATTACCACAGTTGACTGCATTTATTTAATACAAAATAACAATTCGATTCGTGCGCCCGTTCGTTCATTCATGGATTTTTGCCCATCGCATAATAGTTTCATATTCCATGCATTTCATATCTTTTATTTGCGATCTCGTGCGTTAATTGTGTAATCAAATGTTTGCCGTACGTTACGTTTGTGTGCACTTTAATTAAAATCAGATTTTTTTGATCCAAAATTTCCCTCATTTCGACTCCTAATTTTTGCGAAAAAAAAACAGCAAAATAGAATCAAATCATGATGGTTCATCAAGTAGAAGATATCAATAAATTCCGCATCGATTTTCGTATGTCGACGATGTAAGGCAGTAACGAGTAAACAAAGCGAAATTGCATTACATTACAAGACGTGCAATGTTTGAAAATTCCATCGTCGGCACTCGATTTGTACGTTCCTCCTCTTTGCCGCATGCGGCATCATTGCATATCTTCTTGCCTTGCCTTGTATTTGTTTGTTGTTGTTCGTTCGTTCGTTCGTTCGCTCGGCATCGTTTCGGAATAATAACAAATAAGAGAGCATCGCCGGATGGCGAGATGTCCCATCGCAATATGTATGCAACATCCTCGAAGACAAGTATCTTCCTTCCATCTACAGATGAGGCGACATGCACGTAGGGGCATGCTTGAAGGATGAACCCGAAGGAGGGAATCGAATCGAATCGAATCGATGGAAGAAATGCAGAAATAAATAAACACACTTCCACCATTTGTGCCGGCGATGCCTCTGCCATTGCTGCACTTGTTTTCTTTGATGCGGCGCATCGGTTCGATTTAATTCTCGAGTACTTTAGACGCCACTTGTCGAAGATGGCGTCTGAAAAATGTTTGATACACTCGAAAGAGTGTTGCCGAGAAACGAGCTGAAATTGCTTCGAGCGATCCGACTCAAAACGGCGGAATTTATTTTATTGTATGTTCTTCGGAGGATTGAGGAAAATGTTAAGGAAGTTGTAAATATCGGCGATAATGTACTAAAGGATAATGTTAAAAAATGATGAAATAGAAGATGATTTTGAAGAATTTTTTATTGATTAATATTATTTGTTTGTTTCAGGTAAGCTTCAATTGATATTGCAATGAAATCGTGTCGTTTGAAGGACTTCCTGTTGGTGAGTCGTTTGATTGTTTATCCTTCCATATTTGGTAACTGTTGTTGGTATTATTTAACGGTGTACACATCTTAAGACTGTACAAGGATTTCAAAATTTTGATAGCTAGTGTTGGCATATTAAGGTTGCCAAAATACTGGATCCAAACTTTCTGATGATCTGTAGATTTATTTTTCATTTATTTTGGAACCATTTCCACGAAAAATCATTGAATCACCATCTCCAGATCTTCTATAACAATTCATTAGAATCCACTAAGAATCTTGGATCTGAAGCTGTTTTTTTTTTTCAACTTTCAACATTTTAAGAATCTTGATTCAAGAAGCTGCAGTTTTTAGAAATAATTACTCCTGTCTTTCATCCTTCTAGAATTATGTTTCTGGAACATGGGTTCCTTAAATTTCTGGTAATTTGTGTTTTAGCTAAAACCTATTTGTTTGAAAAACCCCAGAATACTTTTGATCTTTAGAAACCATCGATAAAACTCTCAAAGCTTTCTTCCAGAAGCATCTTCTGAAATCTTCTGGAAATACCAAATATTTCATTATTTATAACCCTTCTTCCAATAATTTCTTTCAAAAATTACTGATAACACCATTTTTCATACCATCATCGATAATTTTCCCCATTGCATCAGTAGTAATTTTGATTATGCAAACGGCATCCAAAACGAGGAAATGTGAATGGAAATGCCTCAAACTTCCTGGAACGAATGACTAACAAGTTGTAAGTTCGAGACATAAGCGCTCTTCGAGCACCATCATCAAGCAGACGTTGCACAGCTTTGAAGCGCAACCATTCATAATGGCAAACTCATTTAATATTAAACGCACGCATTACGATCGAATGTCGTTTGTCGTTTTACATGTTCGGGCTATTACATCATGTATGAAATTAATATTGCGCGCACCTGAGGCACCATGGCGGCGGCTAACACTAACGCGCCCATCATGGGCGAACGACATCATGTGTTGTATAGTGTCTCGGCCCATCCAACATCCAACACACTTTAGAGCTGTATCGAAGAAGATTCGCGAAGATTCGTGCAACAAGCGTGTAATTTCACACCACCCTCGCATGCTTCGCAGCCCGGAGTTTACATCCTGGAAGATTCCTAATGTGTGTGTACGTCTGAATGCACAATCGACTTAGACTTAAGTCGCCATTAAAGCGCAATTTATAGCTTATTAAAGTCACTAATGCATCGCACAATTCATTTTGTTGTCTTTGTTGAATGTTTTGAAATTCTCGAAGAAGAATCTAAGAAGGGTAATGGGCATGAGTTTTCAGAAAGTATGATTTAATTAATTTTTGCAAAAATTTACATTTTGGTAATTTGCAAAATTGTTTGCAATTGTTTGATAGCTAGGTAGAAGATTCTACTATTTGTCACTAGATGACCATTGTTTACAATATTATCATTACATTTTTAATTATTGATTTTTACTTTTTTACTTTGAATTTTCCCAATAGGCATCTGAGAATCATGAGGAACTCATAATTTGAAAACTTTTAAAATTTTCAAAGCCATAATTCAATACAATGTGTCACCACCTAGCGACACAATTTGGAATGACCCGTCATTTTTGACAATTCGCGACGATCGTCGGCCATATTGTATTGTAGGTTAGTTGTCATCCGTCGTGCTCGATTACAGCAAGCATTCCGCGAGGTAATGAAGTTAATTAGAAATGAATTAAAGTGGGTGCATGTGTTCGCCGAGAATTAGCGAGAACAGTGCAAAGAAACGACTCGTCCGTCGTCGCATCGTGGCGAAAAACGACATTGGCACGTTTACGATTTGATAGTGCGGAATGGGAACGCGCGTAGGTCTCTCCTCCGACTTCTTCTCGGTTGTGCACGAGCCGAACGAGTAAAACGTTTAAGTGCGCCCTCGGGCCAGCGCCATCCGCGGAAGGAATATACGGGCGCGAATTAATTGACTTTCATTCTTCAAATGTAAATTTTATTGTTGCCTCCGAAGCGTGGCGTGTGCGAATCGTGACCGCGCGCTAAAGTCGGCGATCGTGGAAATTAAAGTCCCATATAAGGGACGGCGGATTCCTGGCGGTTCGTCGCGCTCGCCATCGCCAGCTTCCAGTTCGGAGCAGCGCGGTTTCTTTGCCGAACGAACGCAAGAAAATGTGTGCTACGTTCCCTTTTGCCACTTTGCTCCACGGTGGTGGTGATGCAAGAAGAAGAGGAAGTTTTATGACCTGCAGGAAAGTAAGGCAAGTCTCATGTTTTGTCGATTATATAAATACTTGTTGGCCATCTTTTGTTTGTTATTTTTCTGAGTTTATTGAATTTGCTACAAAATGTATTTCTGTGGACCAAAAACAAAGATGTTCAAAATATGAATTCTGAAGTGAGAGGTGATAGAGTTTGGTTTTGGTTCTTAGGTTTCTTGATCAGTTTCAGAAACAGTTTCCAAATGTTGTCATAATTTCTGGGGGAGTGATGATTCTTAGAGATCTTGATTCTAGATCATGTTATCAATATTTTTTGTTTGTTGTTAGAATGGGAGGTTCTTGTAGTTGTTTTTTCTCTGATAGGTCATAAATTCTGGAATTACTGAACATGTTTGAAGATGACATGATGGTTCTGAACTTAATATCTCTTTCAGAAATTGTACCAAAATCCAGTCTTCAGAGAATGTTAAAAATTAAGTTTTTCATTTCTGGGTCATTTATCTTTAACTTATTTTCAGATCTTAACGTAAATAATTATAATTGCTAATTACTAGATAGATCTAAGAATTAATGAGAAAATTTGAACTTCTGAACTTTATATTATTAGCAGAAATGGTAAAAGTATCCAGTCATAGGAAATATCCCAAGAAACATAAAAGTTTCAGATTTTTATGTCATTTGTCTTTAACTTACTGGATAGATCCATGATATTCTGTGGATAATTTTGCCAGAATTACAGTAGAAATAAAAGAATTCTTTGAGGTAATAAACTGATTACCAAAAAAAACTTCGAAAAATGTTATTTTTAATAGCAGTAACCAAATTTAAGTATTAAAATTTAGTCAAATTGATACCTTTTTAAATTATATTCAGAATAATTATAAATTCAAATTATATCATCCTGCTTACTAATGATTAAATGTATCACTGCTAATTTTAATTTCTGAACATCCCAGTACATCATAAAACATATTTCTCAGAAATTTTCAATTCCACCAACTTCTTTGCAATCTATCTAATTATTATTCTATCACCATATCACCATTTTGGCGACATTTATTCCATACCATAACGTGAGACCTTAATGTCTACACCATTCTGCAAGCCTCGTAAACATTAAAACACCGACGTGGTCGTTTATCGCCTTTCGTGGCCCTACTGATGACGCTTTGGTGCCCCCTGGTCGTTACTCAAAACTCTGCGAATGCAGAAGGAAAACGCCAACCAAATGCAAACGACGCATTCCGAGCACTGCTTGGTTTTCATTACTACATTCTCATTCGTACGTATAAAATATAATTTCTGTATACGAGCATCATCGCAGTAGGTACAATCCTAATGATAGGTTTGTTTCGTTAAATTAATTTATATTATGAGCAATGGCCCATCCGAAGGAAGCTTCCAGCGAGCTTCCTTCCATCCTCCAGTCTTCTTGATGATGTGACGCAATGTTTGTTTAGCTCGCAGCGAAGATGCACTTAATTAGCGTATTATTAAACGGCCCCGTAAATTATTACTACTTTCAGATGTAATTTGGGCGATTATTCAGTGTTTTGTCCATCATAACATTACCCACCCAAGTTGTAAACGACAAGTTGTTTAATTGTTATATACGATTTTTCTCTAATTACACAATACATACTTTATTTCACTAGTGAAAAAATGAACTGTTTATTTCACTTTCTTTTTCTGACCTTTCTTTTTTTTTCTAAAATTTTTTCATCATTTCAGCCTTGAAAATGTAGAATTTTACTTGATGTTTACTCCCATCCCTGAATTTGCAGGATAATCAGCAAAAAAGCAACGTTAATATTTGACTAAACCAGATAATCCATTTTGCAGACATGCAAAGAAAGCATCAGACTAGACAAACATTATACAAAACCTCTTTTGCCTCCATTATCATTTTTTTTTCTTTTTAACAACTCAACCGTATTTTAAGTTTTTAAAGTAGGCCAAATCTTGAAGAGTGTTAATTAATTAGGACTTTTCAAAGCGGAAAAGTTTTTTTTTTGTCGGAATTAGTAGGACATGCGGAAAGTGCGGCTGGAAAATGAGGAATCGTTGCGCTAATAAATCGAGTGCGGCAATAAAAGAGATTTGGAGTCGCGTTCCCGTTGTCAATGCCATTGTCGTTGCCATCATCATCGTTGTTATCGTCCTTGTAGTTGTTAGTCGTTCATTCGTGTATTGACTTCCGGCGATGAGGCAGCCGAAAAGAGAGTATGAGTATATAGGACGAATTGGCTCAATGCCGACCGATTCATTGGAAAGCTAGCTGCTTTGCTCTTCTATTTCCTTCGATATCGTTCGATTCGATTTCGCGAAGTGTGCTCATTGAGGAGTTATGGCCGTTTGTACATGCAATCATCAATAACTCTTAATGATTACTAAATATTCTGGAATTCTGACTTTTTTTCAAATAGTTCCCATTAATTTTTTGGTGTATTTTCTGTTGTTTTTTTTTGCACATGTGTTATAAACAATATTTTATCTTACAAGCGTTGAGAGAAAAGTTGAAACAAGTTCCAAGAAGTCAAAATTGTGGTTGTACATTTTGAGGTGATTTCATATTTCTGGAATAGAATTTTCAACTTTGATCACTAATAACAAAAAAGTTTTTGTATTATATTATACATTGTGTTAAGATAAATATAATTTGTAATTAGTCAAGGAGATATATTACTAAAGTGCATGTTTCTACTCTTGAGGAGAAGCTTTGTGCATTTTAATTGCGTGTATAAATTGCGTGCACTTCAAACTTGCAATCGAAATGAGAAGCACGCACTCGGTGCTCATAGTTGCGCGCGTGGGTGGTCAAAAATTGTTTTAGGCACTTTTCCAGCTCTCGAGCCGGTTGCCTCCAACCAAGCTGCCTGCCTTCCTATTGAAACTATTGAAGAAACTTCTATATCTTACAGAGTCCATCCGAGAAAAAAAAAACAAGATGAACCTGCACGCATCGCTCGCGCTATTTGAGTATGGTATGGTAGCATCATGCATGAGCAAATGTAGGAAGCGCGAATGCGAAGCAATTCGTCATCCTTTTGTTCCAATATGTGTAGTAACTACTGCTGGCCCGATATTAGTATGTTACGTGTCGTGTCTTGGAAGAAGGGGCCCGCACCAGAGGCTGCTTCTGCTCTCGTGTATGATATGTATTTAATGAAATTTATTGCATTTGCTCCAGCTACCGCATTATATCTGTGTGTGCACGCGCGCGCGCGCAATTTCTGATCTTAGAATCTTTCGTAATCGTGCACTCTCTCGGATGACACCTTCGAGCAAGCCATCATGGCTTAGATTTATTGTGCTATGATTTATTTGTGTTGCGAATGCGATTGAAAAATTTATAGTTTATAGGCTGGATTGGAACATTTTTTGGAATATCTGAATTTGAATGGGAATTCTTCGAGTTATTGGAATTTTGATATGTGCACATCTAGTTATCAAGTATTTGTTGGTGATTTATATGTAATCTTTAATTGATGATATTCTGTGATTGATTTGCAAAAGAGTTCTAGATTCCTGTAATCTTCTAAAGAAGTTTTAGAATCGAAAATGGTAGAAAATTGAAAAAAATCAATTTTCAAGAATAATTTTTCATGAAAATATTAATTTGCTATCTCTCAAAATTTTGCACAAATTTGTCGACTTATATAAAATTATGAAAGTCTACCAGAAAATTCTTGAACATTTCTCGTTAGTCTTCACTTGGTTGATCATTCCTCAAGAATGAGATGCACTTGTTATTATTTTATTAAAGTAATTAAGGAAACATGGAGAATAATCAATGTGGAATGTAGTCAGCTTCTGTACACACACACATTTCATCGTTTCGCATCTCTATACCATTCATTTGCATCTTTTCTTTTAATGGGACAAACCATACATTTTCTCCTGCACTCTTCATATCTCTACCCATTGAATATGGCCGCAAACGGAGTAATCTAGAGAGAAGTCAGTCGGCGCGGAAAAACGTAAAGTAAAACAAATGGAATGAAATGTATGAGGTCAGCATCTGCGCCATGTTACACATTTATAAGCTCACGAGTAGAAAAACGAAAAAGTGCGCAAAAACAACAACGATCGCGAACGCACACACGTTAGAATCTTCAAGCAGCAACTAAAGAAGAAAAAAAAACAGGCGCAAATCAGGCTCATCATTATTATAAATATCTTCGATGATTACATGAATATTTTATGCACGCTAAGCATTAGATGCGCGCATAGCTATTACAAATCCCTCGGGCTTTACTCGGCCATTTCTTCTTGGCTGGCGATGGCGTGGTGGTCGTTCATCCCAGCTCTTCGTTTTTTAACGATCCATTCATCAGTTTGCTTGCTTTTATTAGCGAGCTAGGTGCACTTTACCGCATTGTTATTGTATTAAATGCGTTTGCAGGAGGAATTAAGGTGTCATTAGGCATTGGATTCACTTGATGCATTTGGGATTTCCATAACAAGATCAGTACCCAAATTTTTTTCTTTGTTTCTTATGGGATTTTTTGATAGAGTTTCTTAGTTGACACTTTTTCACATAGAAAATTTTAATAAGTATTTTATGGTTATATAATATGAAAGCAACAATTGGGTTCAACTTGAATGTCCTCAAATTTTATATATTAAAGTTTTTTTGAATAGCATATAAAATTTGTGAGATGGTAAAATGGTAAATTATTGAAATTTATCTGAGGAATTTTCTTTTCTAATTGGCTGAAATTTTAAACAAAATGTTGATTTGTTAATTAAGGAAATCAGAATGAAATGCATCCAATAAAATATGAAAAACATTGTTCAACGAAAATTTTAATGTCATTTTTATTAAGTAAAAAAGGTGACACTTTTATGGGAGTTGATGTCGTTTGGTTTAAAGTTTAAAAATGTGTATTATATAGCAAATTTCTAGTAAATTACCTGATTTGCAAATTTTAGATGGATGGGTATGACCCGACCCAATTTGGGTCTCATTATCAGATCACAAACTAATTTTTGAATTAGTAAAAAAAAGGGATCTGAAATAACTTGACTATCTATAATGCATACAAAATTAAGTCTAAAAATTTTGTCTTCAAACAGATATTTAAAAAAAAAATTTCATATCTTCACCTCTCAATTGAACCCTTCTAGAAACAACATATCTGAAAAATCAACCCGGAAAATTGGTCAAATTAAATGCGCAAACATCCCTTCTTTTTATGAAAACCTGCTAATCCAATCATGGAAATTTACAAAACCAACATGAAAAAGACCGATTATCAAACGACAATAAAACCCACCCAGTACGTTAATACCAACGAAATCATGATGGGGGCGGCATGAGCGACGTGCCGTCGATGAAGGTGGTGGTACACGTGTATTATGATAAACCATGAGGACAATGTGGTCCTGTTCCATGAGCGGGCTCGTTTATTCTAAATTCGCGCGCTTTTCCTTTCCATCTCGACGCCACCGCCCCCCGGCGCCCATTTACCCCCCGGTGCCCTTGTGCAATCGCCGCGCAAATGGGACGGGAAAACGCATCTCGCATCGGGACCTCGTCGTCGTCTGGTCGCACGCTGGTGGTGTTGAAATGGGGAAAGCAGCGCCGCCGCCGTTTCCAATTTAAATGTAGATTAAAATTCCGAAAACAAAAGGTGCGCACACGTCCGCACCATCCATGCCTACAGCCGCCCCCCATTTTTCCCACCATCCCGGTTTACTCTTTCATGTCGTCGTGCGGGGGTGAAGGTTTGTTGTTGTGTGTCGGCCGCCTCCAGCACCAACGCGTTTTCGACAAGACAATTGGTCTGCTCATGATACAGGGTCTTCATCCCAATCACAATCCATCAGCAATAAATATCCCCTAGAGTCGTAAAATTGAAAATTTAAACTGCCTCGAGAATTGTAGATTTTTTTGGAAAAATATGTAAAATTTCGGAGGGTACTGTATATTTTGAATGGGCAGAATATTAGGAACGGAAAACGGGGCGCAGCTTTTCAAATATTCGAACAAAACCAAACAACAACAACAACCAGCAGCAGCAGCAATGGGGGTGACTTGAACAACACGAAGTCGTCGGGGGGCGGCGTCGGAAAATACGGAAGCGTCGACGTTTGCGTATTTTCGTGCCATATAATAAAGTTTTAATGAAGATATTAATATTAAAATGTTAGACATTCGTTATTCGTTTGCTGATATGCGCGTAAATACGTGCCGCATTAAATGTGTTTTTGTGTGTGCGCCGCCTCCATCGTCGTTGGTATATTTTCGACAACTTATTTTCCGTCTGAGCACATTTTCAAATATTAATTTTTGGTAAATAATGGTTCTTTGGTGGCGGCTACAGTCGGGAAGGAGTGTGGGTGGGTGGTTGTGGTGGCTGAGGTGGCGGCGGTGGCGGCGTCGACGATGGCGGGCGGCTTCAGTTTTCTTCGTATGCTCTGATGTCGGCGTTAATATAAGACTTGTATAAATCGTCACCTCTGCGAGGACCGCCCACAAGGATGGAGGAAGACGGAAGTTTTGTGGTGGCAATTCGGGGGCGGGCAATGTCTTTGCGCGTGAAGGTGGCGAGTACGAAATCTCACTTAATATCGTCGTACTTTAATAACGCATAATGAAACCGACCTCCCGAGACTTGAAGCTTATATCGTAAAAAGTTGCAGTCGAAATATGGAAATTTTCTCGTTTCAAATACAAAAATATTTTGCTAGATTAAACATAAACGTGGGAAATATCATATTATACAGGATGTCTCCTCATTTTTTTAAAATTTCATCCTTTTCACTAGTAATTTCATATTATTTTATTTTATACAATAAACTTCTGAAAAAGTGTGATAGATATTTTTGTAAATACTTCTTTTGTTAGGGATTGTGTTTACATTGATACTTGATTTAATTATTGGCAAAATATTAGCAACAACTTGTTTTGTGGAAATAAGGAAGAGAAAATTTTAAATTTTATTTACACTTTTTGAAAATTTGTATGGCACCAGAAGGAAATAATTGCCATTTATACATTTAGCCCTTAAGTTGTTAGGCCGTGTGTTTATTATATAAGGGAAAAGTTAGAAAATTAATCACAATTTGAATAAAGTTGAGTCCGGAGGCCGGCGCCGCCGCTTGTTATTATTATTGTTGGAATTAAATTTAAACTTTTGCCTCAAATTCGCCGTAAAAGCGTTTACGACCGCCGCCATCGGATGACATCAAGGACAATGAATCAACTCCCGCGCGCGCGCTCGGATAAATTTAATAAACTTTATCGCATTACATAAATCAATACGCGAATGAAGAACCCGATGGCAGAATGAAAAAAAAAAAAGAAAACGCACAAGCAACAAATATCAGCGAGGAGTAATTGGACAACTAAGAAATAGAAATAATTCCGAGGGAGAATTTTAAAAAGCAATTGGCTCATGTTTGGCCCGCGACGTTCACATTTGCGGACCAGTAAATCACGTCGACGTTGGCGACGTGCTCCATTTGAAAAAGACGACAAACCGCCTCCACCATCACCAATGGTGGAACCATCAGGCAATATACTTTCTTGGTGCTGCATTTCGTTCGTCGGTTGTTGTTTCCTTGCCGGGCTGATTTTCCAAGTTTGCAATCTTTTCGCCGCATGCGGGTGCATTCTTCGCCGCATTCGTATTTGTCAACGTCGTCGACGACGTCTTCAGATGCAGGCGGGTCGCCGGCAATGTTTCTGCTTTCGACAATATTGAAACTCGTAATGTGGCGCTCAAACAATGTTGGCGTCTTCCACCCCCGCACACGACGGAGAGCACCGCTGCGGAAGATGTCATGAAGCTGAAAGAACAATTATTGTGATGTAATAGTCGAGGCAATGTTGACGACTTGAATGCACTCGCTCGCGGATGGTTTAAACTACTGCAGGAAAGTTGTGCATCGGGAGAGACGAGAGAAATTGGGCGATGGCATGTTAATACATTTTCTGCTTCTTCTTCTTGCAGCACACTCTGACGGGACATTCGGGGAAGGTGCTGGCTGCGAAATTCCTCGGCGAATCCACGAAGGTCGTCACCGGCAGCCACGATCGAACGCTCAAGATTTGGGATCTGCGGAGTCGCGCATGTAAGTCCATTTCGGAATTTTCACGACTGAAGAAGAAGAAGTGGCCGATGACAGCGGTGCGCGCGTCCATCTATTCACCGGCAATTTTACGCTTCATTTACGCGCATAGTTCATCACCCAGTTTTTCCGTCGGTATTTTTCGGCCAGTCATCGCCATTCGTCTTCAATTATGTTAATTTTAATCGCACGCGGCACACTTCGAAGAATTCGTTCGTAATAAGACAAAAAGTAAATGTGAATGCCCCTCTCGTACACCATTCCTCTAGATGATGTTGGTGTTGGTTGGTTGGATGGTTGGTTGGTGGCAGAAGACTACTAAGTAAATGCGCAAACAGGAGTCGAGCACGCGTCGGGCCCAAACAACAAAGAGCCGAGCAAAAAGAGGCACGAAATGCGCGCTAATTGGATTTAAAAATTTTCGAGTGCGTAACGCTCGCGCACAAACAAGGCACGTAGTTTTCATTTGATGCGTAATCCTAATTAAGCCCAATGGGCACGACGCGACAGGAGGCGCAAACGACGTGAAATCAACGTTGTACACATCGTTACCATGCTTCCTCTCGACGGCCATCCAAGAAAAAGTTGCATAATAACAGTTTCGCCACCCTCGCGAGAGAGGAAAAACGGAACGAGATGTGCAATGTTGTTGTGGAGATTGTTAATTGAATTAAAAATTACTTTCGCACTTATTTAATTTAATCCATCCCCACTCTACACATACAGAAAATTACAAAAAACAATTCTGTGAACTTTAAAGTTTCTCTTCAAAGTTAACACATTTTGTTGGCATGTTGCTTGCAGGTATCGAAACGAAATTCGCCGGCTCCAGTTGCAACGATTTGGTGACAGCAGACAGTGGCGGTTCTTCCATTATCAGTGGCCATTTCGACAAGCGCATCCGTTTCTGGGATACACGCTCCGAGTCCAGCGCTAATGATATCGTCCTCAACGGCAAAGTTACCTCCTTGGATCTCTCCCGAGGTAAGGACCAAACCACAACTTTGTCCAAAAATACCCGCCGGAACCCCCGATGATTTGTTTTTTGTCTCTCGCTGCTTCCACAACAAAATTATTTATTCATCTTGTCCTAACGAAACTCATCCACTCAAGTCTCAACTAAGACCGAGTGGTCATCTTCTATACAGGTTGATCTCTTAATCTTCTACCAACTCATAAATCTTATAATAATTTTCTGATATTTAATAGTAAATTGCTGTGAAATATTCTGAAATTCTGAAATTCAATTCAATCCACTCGGTGAATTTTCCCACCGGAATTTTGTCGAAAATTATGTAAGAAGTGCACTAACTAACATTCTGCTTTTTCCCCGTGAATTATTTAGAAGATCTCTCCTAAGCTTTACTCAACCTGATGGTCGGTTTCGTAAGCTTCTCTATCCTCTCCAATAAGTGCTCCTCGTGCATTCCGAGAGACTGGCCTAAATTATTTAGCAGCGTTCTAATAGTGACGCAGATGCCTTCACTCTGCGCTCGTATCTCTCCTCGGAAATTTAACGTCATTATCATTACTTTTCATTGCAATGCACATCCTCTCATTCGCATAGAGCTTCCTCGCGAAAATTTCACGATGAAAAAATGTTGAAATTCTATTACCAACAAACACTTTGCCAAACTTATTTTATGATGGGCCCGAATTGCATTTAAATGATTAAGTTGGATTAGATTTTTGCCACCAGTCCATTAACTCGTGAAGTGGGTGGTAATATGAAAATGTTGGTTACAGATGGCAAATACTTGGTGACTTGTGTCCGAGATGATACGCTGAAGCTGCTCGATCTGCGGAAGTGCCAAGTTGTGATGACGTTCAGGTAATACTAAAATTTTATTTGACAACTTTTTATGACGACTCCGAATCCGCGCCATTGACATCGGTAATTGCGTTTTCGGCGTGGGCGGCATTTCGACGGCCTAAAATTTCTGCCGATGTCTGCATTTCGCCAGCCAAATGATTATCGAACCGGGAAATGTTCAAATTAACGAACTTTTTAGATCGCTTCGCGTTCTCAATGCGCACGAGAATCAATACGACGATGGGTGGGAAATCGTGGCGAGTTTATTTCGCGAAAATTGTGGCTACCATACGTCGTCCTCCTGGATATCGTCCCGTAGAACCCAATAAACATGTTTTAAACAACTTATTTTCCATCTTTGTGGTGCTGCATCACTTTGCTGCTGTATGCGAAGTAAGACGCTCGAATCTTTTCGCATTTTGCATGCTAAACCATCCTCTTGTGGATGCAATGCAAGCGAGCGGTTGACGCGCGGTGCACCAGGACCGACCGCCATTATTAAATGTACGCGCAGCACGGCCAACAGACGGGTAGATTTTCCAGGGATTTTCTTCATCTTCCGCTTGTCGTAAGTATGCGCGAAAGCGAGCAATCGACCAAGCGTGCAATCCTTGGAGATTAAAATAACTTTTCCTATTTATTCTTTGGCCGCGCCGAGGCCACCATCATGGCTGAAACTATTCCACTCCGTGCTGGATACAATTTCCATGCCCCCTGACTCGTATTGTACCATCGGGATGTATTGCCCTTTTTTCTGGGTATGCCATGACTGGAAGTTGAAAAACTCAAAGCGATGCATTAGGCGCTATAGGACGTATTGGTGTATTTGCAACACCTTGTATGTATGCAATATACATAAAAGTGCAATCCTCCCTCGTCTCGTCTAATGCAGTTGTGATAGCAGCGCGCGCGCGTTTGTGAAAAGCGTGTTTGATGGCATTTTCCTGCCAGAGTCTAGGGAAGCTGTGACGGACTCGCAGCAATGTAGTGTACTTCTAGTGCGGTGATGATGACGACGACGACGACGAAGACGGGCGGAACGCGCGAGGTTTATCATGAAAAGTGGGCTAAGAAGCAGCCAGCGAGCGCGCATCCAACACAACAGGTCGCCCAGATTAAGATAAGCGCGCGATGGCTTCAGGGACATGCCGCCATGCGTCTTGATATCACCATAAAGTCATCTTTTTCTCCTATCGTGCGTCATTAATCTTAAACAGAGCGAGGCACTCGCGCCCGAAACCCCAGCGAAAAGTGACGTTTCGGCGGAACCTGCGCCCATAATGTATAAAACGCATCAACTTTTCGATTAACTGAAGGTTAGACGGGTGCAGGTTGGATTTTGTAGGGAATTTAATGCGCTTTCTATTTCCGGTCTGGCATTTCCAAAATTCATTTGTTCGAACTTTGAGAAATTTTTTGGACTTTGATAGTTTTTTTATTTTTGTTACATTTCCTTTAATTTCTCGGCTGTCAAGTTAACAACAGTTCTCGTGCAGGTTATATATTGCATATAATTTATAGCGCTTTCCATTTCGGATGACATGTCAAAATTTCCTTCTGGAAGTGCCATTTTTCGTGTTTACACAAATTCGCGCGACTTTGAAAATTTGTTGTTTTTGTAATTCTTTTTTTGTTTACTCGCGAACCAGCAGGCCGATCGGTATGCTTTAAACTGTCATTTATGGAGAATTCAATGCGCTTTCATATGGCCGCGATACATTTGCAAATTTCCATCTGGAAATATCATTTTTTCGCTTTTAAACAATTTCGCGCGACTTGGAATATTTGTTGTTTTTGTAATCCTTTTGTAATTCTTTCGGCAACCAACAGCCGGATCGGTATGGTTTAAACTGTCATTAATAGAGAATTTAATGCCCTTTCAGATGGCCGCGATACATTTCCAAATTTCCTTTTGTAAATATCATTTATTTGCATTTAAACAAATTCGCGAATTTAAAAAAATTGTTATTTTTGTTATTTACTCGGCAACCAACAGGTGGATCGGTATGGTTTAAACTGTCATTAATAGAGAATTTAATGCCCTTTCAGATGGCCGCGATAGATTTTCAAATTTCCTTCGGGAAATGTCATTTATTTGCATTTAAACAAATTCGCAAATTTAAAAAAATTGTTATTTTTGTTATTTACTCGGCAACGAACAGGCGGATCGGTATGGTTTAAACTGTCATTAATAGAGAATTTAATGCCCTTTCAGATGGCCGCGATAGATTTTCAAATTTCCTTCGGAAAATGTCATTTATTTGCATTTAAACAAATTCGCAAATTTAAAAAAATTGTTATTTTTGTTATTTACTCGGCATCCAACAGGCGGATTGGTATGGTTTAAACTATCATTAATAGAGAATTTAACGCCCTTTCAGATGGCCGCGATAGATTTTCAAATTTCCTTCGGGAA
>JARJDZ010000169.1:0-17542 GCA_030264555.1 Aleochara sp. GC000083
CCAATGTTATTTTTTCGTCAAAATACCATAAATGCCCTTTGAATCATCCAAATCGGACCATTAGTTTCGGAGATATGAAAATTTTTGAAAACTCGAGTGATTTTAAGTATTTCTTATCGGTTTTTTCGCTACAAACTTTTTTTTCAATTTTTTTCTGCAAACGCGATTTCTGCTCTTCCCATAAGCAAAAGGGCATGAACCCATAGATTTTTGGAAAGTGCTCATCAAGACCTACAATTTGGTTCTAAGTTTAGTTTAATTCGTGCAATCGTTTAATTGTTATATGCAGTTAAAGAGCATAAAAAATTTTATTTTAAGATATAAAATTTCCCATGTTTTTTTGCATTACAAAATTTTTGAAATTCATTTTGTAATCTTAATTGCACGTTTTCAGAGAACTCTATTTCTTGTATTTAACTATGCTCACAATCATTATCTTGTAGTTATTGTTATGAAATAATAACCTCCAGTTATGAACACTTGTTAGAAATTCTCTAACATAATATGCACTATTGAAAAGATGCAAAGAATGGATGCAATGCGGTCAAGTTCCATTCGAACATGCCAGCATCAAAGATGCAAGACCTAAGATATCAAAACATAATGAATCGCAATCATATACTAATCCAAATATGAATAACAATAAGATGCATGACTTCAATGCAAGCAACCCTTCAATTGTTTATTAATATGAGGTTAAATTAGAAAACTTTCTACTACAATGCCACGAGATTATTTAAATTCGTCAAACATTTGATTTATGATCTACAATAGAATAGAGCCTCGATTTGTACGTTTGAATGTCATTGGATCTGTTTGGAAAGTAATCATTACAATGTGTTATTGATTCGTGTATTCGACCTTATGCATCAATATTTTATACAACAATGCACAATCTTGATAAAGTCACATTTCTCATTTCTATGATCATTATTGGGTCAAAACTACATGTTAATATGTCAAATTCATTAATTTCTTGCGGTAACATTTTTAGTCCATAATTTCGACGAGTTGTATAGTTCAATGCAGAAAGATAAATTCGTTATAGATCAATTTCAATGTGAGTTATTAATTATCTCATTGAACTTTGAACCAAATGCAACCAAATATTTAAACAAATTGAATCATATTTGGAGTGTGTGATTGGCTGGGAATTTACTGATCGTTTCTTAACTGTTTCTCAAAACAAATATGATACGAAGTGATAATTGGGTCAATAACTGCGATGAAATCGCTGCATACAAAGACATAATTACATCCAATCTGTGAAGACACGTCTGTATCGGTTAAGAGCGCTACTAATTATACACTTACATTAACGGGCTGAAATGAAGCATAATAATTAATTAAATACCTGGCAATAATAATGCATAATAAGCGTACATCGTCTTGCATAATGGTGTGGAATGAATGAAGAATATGATTGCAATATTTGTAGCGCATTCAATAAACCAGCGGCCAATTAAGATTGCTGCCTCTTTTCTGCCTTCATTCGCAGCGAATTTGTTTACTCGGCGATTTTTCGTTCGAAAAATTATATTATCTGTTCATTCGGTGCAGAGATGCGCTCGGCGAGATGTTATCTAAATTAAAATTAGTATCGAGCGTTCTTGACATTTACCTAATAGCTGTGTGAATCGTGACTCGATGCACTGACATGTTATTATATTAATTATTTATGTATTTATGTGAACTTATCATGAATTATTAATATATTATTAATACAAATGTAATTGATAAATGATTTTTATGAGCGTTGCGGCATTCTTTCAATTGATTTCATTACTTCTTTGCTATTGTTAATGCCACTAGTTTATTACCTCTTGAGTGCAACATATAATTATTATCGTATTAATTCTAGGTAGGAAAATCGGATTTTGGAAATTCTACATAAAACAAGTTTACAACTTTTCGAAACACGTGTAATTGATTTGTGTTTCTTTCACTCCGTTTTTAGACGAGTTGTTTAAGCATTTATTAATGCAAACTTGCTAATAAATTCTGATTTATTAAATTAAGCGAGTTCATCGTTTCCAATTTAATTTTAAATAATAAACAACTTATATGAAGATGTTAGGTATTATTTTTTTTCTTTTTTTCTACAAAACTTTTTAGTGTGATTTTGTAAACCAGAACGAATGCTAAATTTATATTTTATTAATTGAAAAAAATTACTGGAGGAATTATGATTATTTAACATATTATCAGATGTGATGATGTCCAATGCAGTCATTTAACCTTAAAAATTAACAATTTTGGAATTTCAGACGTGCAGAACGAAGAAGAGCCCGGATAATTAGCAGTAAATAGGCTCATTCAGCTGAAGCTGCCTTCCTCTTAACGAGAATTATGAATACATTTCCATTTCCTTTCGTAATCTTCGTGCTTGGGCGGAAACGATCGCGGAAAATTTTAATTTTTTCTCTCGTCTGGAATGCTCCT
This sequence comes from Aleochara sp. GC000083, assembly GCA_030264555.1. Lineage (NCBI taxonomy): Eukaryota > Metazoa > Arthropoda > Insecta > Coleoptera > Staphylinidae > Aleochara > Aleochara sp. GC000083. The sequence goes on from JARJDZ010000169.1 coordinate 2,443, forward strand.
AATGCGTTTCTAATTTAATTTGCATGAAGATTTTCTTAATCTTTAACTTTTTCGTTTTCAATTTTACTCAGTCGTGTAGTTCACTTAATTTGGCTAATTCCATGTGAACGAACTGAACCAGAACATCAAAAAATTTTATTACAAATTGCGTCCTCGAGATTTTCCGGAATGTGACAAAAATTCGTGCTCAATCTTCAGTAATTTCTCTAGTGACATTTTGATTTTTATAGAAGTAAATGTGCAACAACTTTATAGTTGAATGTCTCGTCAATCTTTCTGAGATTGTAACCGGACTTTTTATTCGAAAATGTTAGGCAAAGCTATCTGAAAACGTGAAATCAAATCATCGTAAACCATCAACTGCAGTGTCGGAAGAAAACTACAAAATGTGCATATAAAATTCGAGCTAGCGATTCGTGTGGATGTACCAAGATGAGTATCGTGCAAGATACAAGATATATAATATGAGATGAAAAAGTGAATAGACGCTTTTTTAACAACTCTCACTCGCGTCTTGAAGTAGGTGAACCTGTTCTGAACACGAAATAACTACCATCATTGTTGCGAAATCACGTTCGTCACGCCGACTTTTAATTGCGATAATAATTCGATATGCGGCGAAGACAAGAGGATACGAAGACGAGAGACGGTTTGGTTTGACGAGATGCAATTGAAACCCTTGCAAAGAATTGTACGCAAGTTTGGTTTATCAGCTGATTTGGCTCGTAGGAATTGTAAAAACTTACTGGAAGCGGAAGAATGACAAGACAGCGAGGATATTAAAACTGTTTGTGAAGAATTTTTTTGTTGCAGGTTTCAAAGTTTCGCAAGAGATATTTCTTAATCTAATAAAGTGCAAATGCATCCAACAAAAAGCACGTAAAATTTTGAATATAAGTTTGAAGAATTTTATGAGGAAAATCTTACTATTGAAATGCATCTAGGAAACATCAATCACTATTGCAGTTAATTTATAAAAAAATATTTGTCTAAAGTAGTAAAAAAATTGGATATAAAACTGGATATAAATGAAGGTTGTTATCTTACAAAATCTTACACTATAAAGCTATAAATTGAAAGAATCATTGCAGTAAAACACCCCATAACTGAGAATATTAAGCGATTCAAACGAACGATGAAAAATGATATCAACATTAAAGTAACAAAGTGTTCGCAATTTTACGTTTCTAATAAACGTGATTTATATTTTCTCCCGTGTGTGTTCACGGCCATTCATCTTTTTATTTGCAAATATAAGCAGTTGTTGTACAACTTTCTTATATATTTCTTCTTGAACTTTTGCTTTCTATCTCTCGACAACAACTCGATTTTATATAATCACCTAAGCTACCGGCCTACAAGATTGAGCTTGAAAAAAAAATTGACAAATATGTTAGAATTTCTCCGCAAATTAATTGGATGAAACATGATAATTACTTGGAGAATACATTAGTAATTCCAAAAATTCCAACATCTGCGACTGGCATGATTCGAGCGAGCAGTGATCAAATTCAAAATGTTATCGATAAAAACGCCATTAGAAAGTTGGTAAAATCACCGAAACAGATCGATACAGATTAATTGCATACTCGTTCGACAAGATCATTGTCATGATAACTTTTATCGAATGCCAGCAAGCATTTTAAACGAATTCGAACTGTAAAGTCTAGTTCATGTTGATTTAACATTTATGTCATTCTCTAGAGTTTTTAGTGCATTGATCAGCACATTTCACTTGCCATCTATGAAAATATGCACGAGTAATGTCGATTGAGACTTATGAGTGATGATGTGACACAAGCAATTAGCAAATGTTGAAGCAACAGCCGAAGAAACTGAAGAATCTTGCATGCACATTATGTGCACATGCCATGGAACGGAATCGCGGCGAAAGAAGTGGAGGAAGAGTGCATGTCGGCAAAGAGAAGGGAACCTCGTTGGCTTAAGTTCTTCGCGATCGCTTGCTAAACCTTTATAATTTCGATTCAGAGATCAACGCGAGTTAGTCGTGCGCTCAAGTCGGTTCGCCATTCTTGCCGTCGTCGTCGTCGGTAACCAGCTCTCGAGGAAGCTTCCCGTGCTTCGAGGTGCCACCCTTTGGAGGGTGGTTGTCGGTGTTCCCCAGTGTTTTTGACTAATTTTTGTGTTCACCTCGCGCGTCTGAAGACACTAATCGACAATGTCAGCGCGATTGCGGCCCATCGCGGCTCTCGCACTTGCCAGCTGCATCATTGGTAAGTATCGAGTACTCAGTCATTAACGGAGCGATTTCGAATTTGCGATCAATTTCATATTGACATGCCGTGCGCAATCCGAATGAGTAAAAGTGTCTTAAAATCGAACGAAAAGAAATCTCTGTCGCAGCAACGAGAGGCGATCGCGAGAGAAAGTAAAGCGGAATTTACATTAAAAAGTGATCACGAAGAAGTGTAGAATTAAGTGATTTTGTGCATACACATTTCAAATGATATTGCATGCGATTTCCAATGATACGTTATATAATATTTCGCATATCCTTTCAAATGTCAATAGGATTGTTCGCCGACAATAAATTATTCATGACTTCTATTGAAATTGCACAATAATATTTACGTTCATCTAGTAGTTTCAAGTTTAACATTTTTCAAATCCGTAAATCCGGCCGATTGGATTTCATAATGGTTTCATTGTTTCGCGTTTTGTAGTGCAAATATTTTGCGCGCAAATGAATTATGAATTGAGAAACGTTCAATACGCGCTAACTCTTTGATCGCATTAGGATGAAAATGTAGGGCAATTATTTGAAATACGCATGGTTCGTTCGTGTTGGCCAGTCTTCAGTCTTCGTACGCAAACGAACCGTATTTATGATCTTAATGGCGGTTTGCAATGCAAGGCTTCGTCGCGATAATTACACAATTCACCAGTGCATGCAGCACCAAACTAGTTAAAGTGAACATAAATTAAAAAAAATGAATAAGTATAAGTAAATGCTCACTCGAACGCACCTGCAATTAAGATTAAATATTTCAGATTTTATTTGTTATAAGGTTAAGAGAAGCCGCAAATTTGTGGCAATGTCCGATAGTTCCGTTTAATTTTATTTATTTATTTTTTAGTTTATGACTCTATTATTTGTGCAGATTTCATAATTTTACTGATCCAAATGTTTATTAATGGTGTTTATATACTGTGAAACAATTAATGCTGATTTTTGTATTTTTGTATTTTTTGCTGTATTTCTGGGTTATTGACTCGATACTATAAATTATGAATATTCATTGAGTTTGCAAACTTATTTTGTGAGTCTACTATAAAAGAAAGAAAAAGGTGGATTTCATATAGTCTATAATGGAAAAATTTCCCATCAAAATTGTTAATTTCATGGATTAAAATCCAGTTTAAATTGTAACTAAATTAGTGCAAAAACTTCCTTGTTTTGTCATGCTAAGAATACATCTTCAAGTAAATTAAGGATATTTTGACTGTATTCAAACAAAATAAGAAATTTTAGAAATATTCGTGATGACATCAATTTGGACATTCTCTACGAAAAATTACAAATGATATGACATTTCATTAATTTCTTATATCAAAAAACCAACTGGGTTAATCACATCTAAGAAATAGCAAGAAAATTATATTCTATTCTTACATAAACAAAATCTTAGAAATACGTATGATATCCTTTATTACACTTTTTATAAATTTCTCATAAAAATATATTATAAGAAAAGTTTTTCAATGAACATTAGTCATTAGATCATGCAATAGATAGAAACTTCCTTATAATATCAAACCCTCATAAATTAATTTGAATTATAGATAAGAAAGCTAAAAGGAAGAATCTTGAAGTAATGAAAATGAATCATCCTTTTTAGAATGTAAAAACAATTAAAATGTGCGCTGTTAATACAATATCAGGTCAAATGCTTGCAGCTTGTTATTAAATATGCATAGTCAAGGCTGAACCGCGTATAAAATGCTGGAAAACAATACAAAAAAGCAATAATAAGATTTATAAAGATTAATAACCACTTAGAGGATTGTGGCATAAACCGTGTAGCTGCAAACGAATACCATTAATATATGGCTGGTCATAAATGCTAGAGAATGTTCACCAAACGACCTTCAATCCGATTGTTTACAATCATCATTACATTTCACTCTCCCCAAATTATCTATACTACTCTAATTTTACAACATTCCTCTATTAATAACTAAACGATATCGTTATTGGTTATATTTATAGGTCAGCAATGCAAAAGCATAAACATAAAAACTTTCCAGAAGTAATTACTCAGATACATTGGTCCATTCATTAATGATTCAATAAAATCAATGAAATGAACTTTCAAAAATCAATGTTCAGCCACAATTATAATATAAAACAAATCACCACTTCAAACCAATGATTATGATTATTCGTATATGAAAACTGGAGCAAATTGGATGTTAATTAAACCACTTAAAAGGAAGCTTCTATAATAATTTGCAACGTCAAAAATTAAATCATAATCATGCAATTATGTTAATGAATCGAGCACTCTAATTATCACGATAACAATTATTTTAATTACAAGCTCTAGTAAGCATTATAGGTGCTAGATAAAGATTTGTTGGTCGATGTGCTCTTTAAACTAATTTGTCGTTCTATTAGTTGTACTACTGAGTTTTTATGATCGTTACTCATGTAATGTAAGACCCGCATGTTATTTGCAACGTGGTAATTACTATATAATAGAAATTGTAATAGTTATCAGAATGCAAATTATTATTTTTCTGCTGGAGTAAATTTATGACGTCAAATCCTGAAATTTCAAATTACATGTCAGGATAATCAATACACTTTCTGGAAACATGTCCTTCGATGTTGGAGTAAATGCTGATCCTTGTCTCTTTGCAGGATTGAGTTGCAGTGGAGTGTCCAGCGCTCAATACTTGGGAAAATTCTTGGGCAAACTCTCCGAATTGCATCATGGCGTCTCTGGTGAAGTTTATGCGGTAGACGCCCGAACGTTACACATCAAGGACTTCACCTACGATGGTCAAGGACCAGGTAATGCTATTAAATATCACGACTCACTGAGAACCACGTAATTGCCTCGAAACTAAAGCCACGTACATTACTTGCTTATTAGTACAACACATTTTACTTTGCCATATAGCAACTATTTTGCCTTTGTAATACAACCTAAGGTTCCAAAGTAGATAATTGCTTCATATTCACCCGAGTTCAAATGAAGTGCCCTCGCTTTATTTCAAAAATGTGTCCTGTCTGAAATGTCGTCGTTTTTACCGTATGCAAATTTATGGCAAAGAATTGCAACGCAGCGCAGCGCGTTGAAATGAAAGTAAGAAGGCTGGCAAATAAACCAACACAGAATTCCTTCGCGTTGACGTTCCGGTTTGATATTTACGCTCGACGAGCATGCAATTATTTCACACATATGAATCGCGCTCCAGATTAAAGCGCCGAGATGGATGGCAAAGAGAGAATGCTGATTACGTGTTCATTTCATGCTTTGCAGCTGCGTATTTCTTCGCCGGAAATTCGAGAACACCCGGAAACACCGGATTCCGTATTCGCGACGAGAACGGAAGTCCGGACGTGCTGCGACGCTACCGAAAAGAAGGTGTCACCATCACGCTGCCCGAAGGCAAGAGCTTGAACAATATTAAGTGGTTCTCTGTGTGGTGCGAAGAGTTCGAGGTGAGTCTTTTCCCCATCCAATTTTCATCTTCAGTCATAGCATCAACAGCCACAAATCGAAGGATTTGCATGATCAATTTGCAAAGAGGAAAACTACTCGAAGGAGAGCTTTTTATGCCATTTGTTATTTGTTGTACAGGTTAATTTTGGTGATGTTAAAATTCCAAAAAACTTCGATTACCCGCGCCCGCAAAAGATTGATGGCCTAAATGGCGTGCACGGGGTATCTTCTGAAAACATTGTCATCGTCGACGCACAAACGCTACTTGTACCTAATCTCTCCTATGATGGTGAAGCCCCAGGTGAGACAATAAACTCCAAATTCATTAAAATTTCAAAAATAACTTTAACTATGAAAAGGACCAATATCAAGAGAGTCCTATTTGATAAAAAGTTGAAGAGGAAAAATAAACATACGAGTATTTACTTGCTAGGACCTGGAAAAAGAATGGAGTCCCCAAGTAAGAAAAATTTAATCAAACTTTATTTTTTCCTTGTTCGTTCATCGCCCAATTGCATATTTCAAAAATAAACTGCCTTCGAAATTGGATCGAGGATAAAGCCCGGATAACGTACTCGACTTATTATGAATTTTTTTGCAGACGCAAAATTCTGGGTTGGACGTGGGCCGAAGCCGAGCCCGCAGGGAATTCGCGTGCCGGATGAAAACGGCAAAGAGATTCCTCTGCGTCGTTACGATCGTAAAACGGTCGTCCTGACACTCCCGGCCGACCTGACTGTATTTGACATCGGACACTTCGGCATCTGGTGCGAAGCCTTCACCGTCGACTTTGGTCACGTCCAAATTCCGCAGAATCTCAACGTGCCACCGTCCCTGAAAATGCTGGGCGTCAGTCCGCAGGTATGATCTTTTCATAATTTAAAACCGCTTGCTTCATTTGAATGGAAGGTCGCGTTTTCATTAAATTATTCGATCAAGTCATAACTTCCGTTTTTATGAGCCATTTATTGTGTATTCACCACAATTATCTGTAAGATGAGAGATCTTTCTGGTAGTTTAGCAATTCAATTCTTGTAAAATGTGATTGGTCTGGTCTGAAACAAGATTTTGATAGCCTTGGGAATTGAAATTTCTTGAATTCAAAAAGTTTTCTAAGGAACCGAAAAGATAGTAGTTTTTTGAGAAAGACCAGAAAATCAGGTGGTTGTGGTAAAAAAGATCTTCCAAGAACTTTTTCCTAGGTGACCCTTGTTGCACGTTTTTGACCTTGATGAAACCAGGATACTTTTCATAGAGTTGGAACGATAGGAGAAGATGATAGTGGTGATACATGATAAATGAATATCTTATCTCTTAAAGGCTAAGTACCCAACTATGACATCCTGCAGAGATGCCCTTAGCTTATAGCTTAAGACCACCCCCAAGACACTTTCATGTCCCCTCGAAGAAAACAGTTGTGCAAGTTGTGCAAAATGTGAGAATCGGTGCAAACGAACCCCCAGCCGCCCCCGATCGACTAGCCGTTAAAAAGTTGTTTATATTGTGTTGCAGAAGCGACCTCGCGATTACCAAAGCATTGCGCCGTCGCTGAGCAGACACTCGCAAGAGGCACTAGTCGGGGGCGGGGGGCATCTTGTCCCAACCACTTATCGACCACCCGTCCCATTTCTGGCCCAACGGCGCACCGATCAGCTGAATTTCGGCAATTCGGCGACCAGCCAGCACGCAAATTACAATGCTGCGAATCCAGCGCGCCACGAGGTGGTCAATCGGGATATTTACGGCCGAAGTCAGGCGCAAAATTTACTGCCCGTCAATACGAACGTTATCAATAGCTATCAGCAGCAACCTGTTCAGCCAACCTACTATCATGGCCAACAACAGCAGCAGCAGCAATCGCAGCCGCACGAAAATCCAAATTTCAACAATTACTATTCGAGCCAACAGTCTTCCAACTTGTATTACTCCAATCAGAATGCTCCGAATCAGAATGTCAATCCGAATTACATTCAACCAAATTACTATCAGAGTGTGCAAGCTGCAAGTGTAGGATTTGCCCGACAGCCAGTACCTTACATCCCATTCAATCAAGTTGCGAATTCGTTGCAACAACAGCAACAACAACAACAACAACAGCAACCCTACTTAAATAATAATTTCCATCAGTTTGGTTAGCTAGTTCATGAATGTGCAAGAAGTTGATAATCACTTTTTTGCAACTATTTATTTTTATTTAGAATTCATACATCTTGAAAATATTCGAAATGTTGGAAGACATCTTTCTGCTTACTGCCTTTAATACTATCAGGATCTCGTGTGCATTTGACTTTTCATCTTATCATCGAAAACTCACTAATGGAATGTTAGCAATTTTTAATATCTAAGCCGAAGAAGACATAGCTCTAGATTTTTGTAAAGCTTATTATAGTTAAGATAGCAATGCGGATGACAGATTGTTTATCTTTTATTTTACTTAAGGCCAGTGTATACATTAATTCTGCCAAGATTAATATAAATAAAAATATATTTTTACGCATTACATATCAATTACAATTTCGCACCCACAAAGTTCGTAAAATTTGCAATCCTCGTAGAAATCAACCAAAGATTTTCGTACTTCAATAACAGTTTGAAAAAATATTATTGCATAATGGCAACCATTTCAAAACTTTCGCAAAATTTCGCATCCTACCATAATTATTAATTAAACGAATATCTGTCTGTAATTGCATAATATTTCTAAAAATTTATGGCCATTATTATATAATAAATACGGAAGATTCTCGTCTGAAGATTTTTATTTTGGCATAAAGTTCAAAGGGTAATGACTAATGAAATCACAGCCTTTCATTTGTCTGAAGACATAACGTGCATAAAAATTAATTGCGACAATTCGCCTTGCCTTCTGTGATGTTACTATAAATGTCTATGCTTGTATTTTTCCAGTCCAAATTGAACTGCGAAGTTCTTCACGATGACCTGGCATTTGAGGTGCGTTGGGCGGTCGCGGGCGATAGCATTGTGTTGCAATTAGTTGCAAAATTAGGTGAGTCTCACCATCCATTATGACAAGTCTCATGTTCAGTAACACACACACGCCAGAAATAAATTTTACAACAATCTTTCCATTTGCCAAATTCGACAATCAATACTCACGATGGCTTTATTGTCGAATATAATCTTGATATTTTGACATGTTGAACATAATGAGATGTGATTACGAAATGTATCCGAATGTATAATTAGTTAATGTAATAGTATCAAGGAGGTAAATTCGTCCCAAGAGAATATGCGTATAAGACATATACGTATATTGAAAGTAAAATGGAAACTTTCTCGAAAGTTCAACGACCATCAAATAGTGGCAACGAACATAACTCCTACATAAGATCTGAAACCAGCATGACATTTTAGATTGATGATTGTGTTATTCAATTACTTAAAATATCTCATCGTTTCTTCATCTTTCATGCTGCCTAGATGCGTCCATTGATTCGGGCTGTAATTGGTACATGTGTATGATTTGGTTCATATTGATTGCAGAAAATCGGGAATATATGTCCTTTGGAATATCTGGCGATGAACGAAAGAGCTCAATGGTCGGCGGTGACGTGGTCGTTTCTTGGGTTGACAAGGATACGCTGAAAGGTTTCGCCGAGGATTATTACTTGGAAGCAAAATCGCAATGCTCCGGTCCCCGAGGATCTTGTCCTGATACCAAACTAGGGGTAAGAAGCAATTAAATTAAGACGATATCAGATATCTTTCGGATTCGACCACAATACCTTCGTCGAACAATAATTGATCCACCGTAATTGGTCGGAACGAAGTAATCCTGTAACTAAATCTTCAAGTGTGGCAAACATTTCAATTCAATTTTATGTAACTTCACTAATTCTTTTGCTCCTTCTTGCAGGAAAGCTCAAACAACATCCGTTTACTAAATGCTGCAATGGTGAATGGTTACTCCATAGTAACATACCAACGACCATTGCGTGGAAGTGATCCTTACGACAAGCATATCTTCGCGAACCAATCTCAGCCGGTGATTTGGGCCATTGGACCATTGAATCAACGCGACGAAGTCTCCTTCCACAGCCAGTACAACAAAAAATCTAAATTTATTGATTTTGGCCGGCCAGCCAAGTGGAATTGCCCCATGCCAGAAGGCGATCAGCCGCCAATGCGGGCCGCAACCACCAGCCCCGTTCAAGCTGCCTACATTGCTGATGAACCCACGCAACCCATCCAAGTTGAAAGAGAGCGCCCAACTGAAGCACCCACTCGAACTCGCGGTCGAAATCCGAATCGCCGTGGTGGCTCCTCAACCCGAACGCAAACACAAGCCCCAATTCACGATAATGAGAAGAGCCAGTCTCACACAAGGCAAAGGACAAGTGAGCAACGAGGATCTGGTCGACCCATCGCAACACCTGCCCCGGTATCGAATAGAAATGCTTGGGCCATTCCTCCAATTCAATGTAATGAACCTGAAGATGGAGTGTTCTATGCCCAAATGGGACCCACTGGTGGCAAACATGGGTATCCTGCAATAACAGGTAAAATCAAAATGTTTGATAATGTATGACCAGATTATCATATTGTAATACCTCTTTATAGGTCATGTCGGTTGGGGAATCTCCTGGTACATAAATGGTCTCTTAATTCCGGAAATTAACGTTGTAAGAGGAAAGACCTACACATTCGTGGTTGAAGGTGGTCTGGACCCTGATATCCCAGCCAAATATCATCCATTCTACATCACAGATGACTCAATTGGAGGATACGCGTACAAAACACCCGAGGAACGTAAAGTACGTATCAGAAACCTTCAAAATAACCAGTTTAACGCCCTTATTTCTTGTAGAATGTCCGAATTTTTGCTGGTGCCCGTCAGAGCAAGGATGGAACCGTGCATCCCACAGGAGTGGGTCGATTGTGCCATTGGACTCATCAGGGTGACTCTGATGCTGACGATTTCAACTCTTTCGGGGCCTACCAACGCACACTCGAATTGAAATGCGACCAGGGCGAACCCGGTGTAATTCAATGGACGCCCGATAATGATACCCCTGATACCGTATATTATCAATGCTTCACACATCGGTACCTTGGCTGGAAGATAAACGTACTGGACGCATGTGATATTGCTGGCGCTGCGAGTGAAGTTGTTGAAAGCGTTGTTGCCCCAGATATGGACCTTGCTGAAAGCCCATCAATTATGGTGGAAACCCGGGTGAAGCCAAACGACTTAGAAGATAAGGTATTGCCAAAAAATGCCGAATCCAAAGAAACGCTAAAGGAATTCCCAGTGGAACCAGTTGAAACTTCAACAGCTAAAGTATTCTTCCAAAATTTACCAGACCTCGAGACCAAATCAGTCTTCGCCCCACAACAGACCCAACGCAAAAACATCACCAACCCATTACCACCACATGTGGTTCTGATTCCTCAACGTTTCAAGAACAAGATGCCAATGGGAATGCCATTACAACATATGAACAAAGTTGTTATTCGAAAGCAACCACAAATGATAATGGGTGCAATGTTGCAACCACATCTAATGAGCAAGCAAGTTATCAACATAAGGCGACCAGTTTTCGTGAAGAAACCCTACTATCGTCCGCATAGTAAACCCATAAGGGCACGACCATTCGTCATGAAGTACGAGAACCCGATGTTATTTCCAGTACCTATGAGCTCTTTGATGAAACGCCAACATACGCAAACCCACAAACCAATTGTTCTGCCATTGAAACCCCAAAACATTTCAATTGAAGTATCTACTGAAATCGTGCGAAGTGCACCTTCGTCTGCAAAACGACAGGAAACTGTGACCTCAATGAGGACAGCTGTTAATACCGGTTTTGATCCTTCTTCAGTTGTTATCGAAAATGGTTTTAAACCCATCATAACGAAAGAGATCCAGTCAAGGATGAGCGAAGATTTCAGCTCCGAAATTGATTCGGAAGGTACTGGAGTCATTGATGAAACTCAAGATACTTTGAAGGAACCAACAGCACAAGCAACTGAATATTTCGAACCGGTATTCATACCTTCTCCAACAATTGACACCAAGAAGAAATATAAGAAGCTACGTTCATCTCAAAGATGGTCGGATGCTGACTTCAGTCTTGGACAGGAAACGGTTACCAATTCGTATTACCTACCACCGGAAGTACAGCAGCGTGCTCGTAGCAGTAAAGATAAGCCACCAAGCACCGTTATCACGTATGATGGTAAGAAAATTTCGGGGGCAAGTTTGACGTCCCAACGTGGCACACAGCAAGACTTCCCAATCTTTGAAACACAGTCAAAGTCTATTGCTCAATTGATCAGGCACCCCCAAACTGTGCCATTCCGTGGAGAACATCCTCCAACGAATATCAAAGTCCACTCAAATCTACCACAAATTAGCAGAAGTTTGAGAAGAGATGTAGAACCACCTCTGTCTGCCTTCAAGCAAACCATTACGATTCGCCAACTTGATGATTCGCAGGATGCGGATGAAACGATTCGATCCATACGGGTTGAACGAATGAAGCGAGCTGCTCATCATACTGAAGAACATACAGCGCAACAACAACGCGAAGCAGCAATGATGAATGCATCACCGCAAATGCAGATTATGTTAAGTTCAATGTGCGTTTCCTTAATGCTCCACATTTTAGCGTGATGCAAGTGTAATTTAATCTAATAACAAATATTAATATTATTGATGTAGCATAGGCTCTACTGTAAATTGAAATAACCTGGGTAGTTATTTGATTTGTTATGTTGAAATTTGCAAATATAAGAAGTTGTTTTTTACATCTCGTTAATTTATTCATAGATCTAGAAATTCCTAACAATAATAGATGTGATAGCAATAACAACAATAATTGCAATGTAATTAACATCCAAAGAGTTAGTTACCTTCAGATGAATAAACATTGCACGTGAGAAATAAAAGGCAATGACAACAACAACATATATATGTACATTTTTAACTACTTCCGTAAAAACTGCACGTGGAGTTGTTCAAACCTCTTCATATAAGATACAATCAAGCAATTATTAATGTTACTCCCAAGTTCATGTTGACTTTGATTAATTATATTTATTCACTTTTTTATAGATAAGGAAGGAAATCCCCTGCTCTACTTTATTATCATATACTTCTAATTCAACGAAATGTTTTAGGTAACATTAATGAATAAATTGTACAGTTTTAAGTTAGAAACAGTTTTTAAATATAATAAATCAAAACCTTTGAAAAACCGTTGTATTTGTAAAATACTATAACTCCCCCAAATATTTTAATGTGAACAAATGCTACAAACTATCGTATTCTTTCATCTCAGCTTTAAAAGTAATAATAAGAATCTTCATTGGTATTTAGATTTTCAAGGAATTGGGATCAGGCCTCTATCGTGAATTCCATTTCTAGACGAATGATCAGTGTCATTTTAATCTGCGCTTCCATTTTAAGTAAATGCAATTGAAATACATACTACATTTAAGGTGATCTGCCTGCTACTAGGGTAAAAAATTGTATCCACAAGATAAAATAGAGTCAAACTTCGTCAATTTATAGCTTTATAATTTGTTTAATTTAGGCGTGTATCATAGATCCTAGTTACTTATATTGGCAGATCATTGACCAGTTGATGCAAATGTAATACTCGCACAGGCTGCTGACTTCAAAACGTTTCGGAGTTTTTGTAATTTGTTCTAGCACATGCTAGTTACGTATTATTACAAATCTATTCATTGCATTTGCACATTGGGAACAATCAAAAAATAGATATTAGAAAATATCTAATTGTAATAAGAAGGAAAGTACACTAGTGCAAAGCGTGCAAAGGTTGAAAAACGCCAGTTGAACAATTGCATCGGTCAAGCTTGTCGCCTGTAGCAAAGCATAATTAGAATAACCTTAATCAATTATTCTGCAATGAATATAATTAATCATAAGTGCGAATCATGCAGTTATCTGCGTATTACAATTGCAGTGTGATAAATCTACGGGCAAGAGTTACGAGGTGTGAGTGTTTTTTAGGTTAGACTGCATTCAGTTTGTGTTTATAAAATAGCGAATATGTCTCGTAAACGCATAGATATTCCGTATTATCACAGAAATTATCAATTAATTCGTAATCGAGAATTGGGCATCAAACGGAAGCTAGGATACGATGATGATATTCATTGCAAAATTTATTCGAACTTTGATGCATATGGATCTGATATGCCAATAAAAAAACACAATATCAAAGGAGGCATATTTAATTTAGAGTTCAGCCTGGATGGGTAAGTAAAGTAGTAAAATATTTTCAAACCAAGACTATTTTACCATTTTATCATTGCAGAAAATTACTTGCTGCTGCCTGCGAAGAAGAATCAGTTCTTTTATTTGATGCTTCAAACCAAAACTGTATTTTTAAAGTAGAAAAAGCTCATAGCAATTGTGTAAATTGTGTCAGGTAAAAAGAATATCAACTTGACACTTTCAGCAAGTATATTTCTAATATTTTTTAGATTTCTTAATACAAACACATTTGCAACCTGTTCTGATGATGGAACATTAAAAATTTGGGATACAAGAAACTTATCAAAATGCACTAGAACACTATGTGGTCATTCAAATTGGGTAAAAAACATAGAATATTCTGAGAAGGAGAATGTAATAGTTACCTCAGCATTTGATGGTTCTATTTATGCATGGGACTTACATCAAACTAGTAATGATACAAACTGTTACTATGAGCGAGTATTTGAATTGAATGGCTTAATGCGAACAAAATTGACTGCAGATGGGAATAAAATGGTTATAGCTACAACCACTGGCTTTCTAATGGTGATTCATGACTTAAATTTAAAGACTATGTATAGTGATATGAGGACATTTAAAGTAAGTTTCTAGAAGAATTCTCTGCAATACTAATTACCACAATAATTATTTGCAGCCTAATTTATATAGACTTATGCAATTAAGTGATCAAGCATTTCCAGCTGCTACTATGTATAACTATTTATTTTCTCCATGTAGAACTCGGAATAGGATTGAGTTTATTGATGATTTTCCCAATGAGGCTGAGATTATTAGCTCAGTTCAAATTCACCCAATGGGATGGAACGCTTTATCTCGGAATATCTGTTCTGATGATAGTCAAGAAGTAAGTATTATATAAGGTGGTATTTTGATATTACGTTTAATAACAGTATCCAATTTTTTGACTTGAATCTTTATTATTTTAGTGGACATGTGTTCATGATATACAAACAAGAGATCCAAATGAATATGAATATGTGACTGTAGAAGCTGCCATGCCCGACGAAAATTGTGATAACGAGGAAGGTGAAGAAGAAGAAGAGCCAAATGATTCATATCGATTATCAGACATTTGGGTGGGCTCCATGTCCAATGAACGTTTTAATATCGAACGCAATCGCGAAGAAATCACCGA
>JARJDZ010000170.1:0-27820 GCA_030264555.1 Aleochara sp. GC000083
TGGAGAAAAGTTGATACAATGTTCCAAGAAGCAACAAAATCCAAAATTACTTCCACAATTTTTGATATGACATTTCAAATGTCACAATTAAATCGTTAGAATTTCGTTTGAGCTGGCACATTATGATTATGTTTGCATAACCTTAAAATCTTGATACTTAGTAACAATAGCACTTTATTTTATGAGATGTAATTCATTTCTCCCACTTGTAGAAAAAAAGGTATTCATTTTTCCACTTGTAGAAAAATGTATGTCACTGATTTGACAAGTGAAAAATATATCAATTTTTGTCACTGAAAAAAAGCATGGGAAATGCAACATTATTCGCTCCAGTAAGATAAAATTATTTCCAACTCTTTATATCAGCTAAAATTTTATTTAGTTGTTATCGTCATGGCAGCATTAAGGATTTATCTATCTAATTTAGAAATATTAATTATATAAAATAAAAATCTAGTTGTTTTCGTTACTGATGGATTTTGTTTATTCTTTTTAGAATAATCCTTACTGCTATTTTTGACAGGCGCTTTAATAGGCTTTTGGATTTGTATTATAATTAGTGGGTTTATTGAGTGGTTTGTTAAGTTTTTTGACTGGTGGGATATTTGCAGTTTTCCATGTAATGGGGGAAATATAGAATTTGTGTTTATCAGTTATTTCCTAATAAGTTAGTTATCTTAATAAAATCATAATAAATACTTGTTTATTGACACTACATTACTGTCGAAAAATCATATTTTATAATACAAAAATATATTTTAATCCTAATCAAAATATACCGAAACAAGAGAAATGTAACACGGGATCAATTGTACGATTGCTTTCGGCGGTAGATTTTTGAGAACAATTGTATCAATTTTATCAACTCCTGGGGTTTTGTTTATCTTGAGTGTTTTTAGGGTTGTCTTCGTTTTGTTTCTGCGTTCATTGATTGATGTTTTTATTTCTCATCAGAGTTCATTTGTTATTTTCCTGTGTTGTTTGATTCTTATTCGTTGCTGTTTTCCGATAGTTATTCCTGATTTTGATTTTTTGTGGGATTTCATCCAGTAATTGCTAATTCTGAAATGTGTGGCTAGTCTTGGAAGAATGTGGCAGGCGAGCATTTTACTGCTAGGCCACTGATGCTGGTGCTTTTCTTCTAAGAGTTAGTTTTTTGTATTTTAAAATTATAATTTACAACCTTTCAAGCTGTATCTGTGGTAATTTACCGTCAAATTTATTCGGTACTTCGGTACTTTTCATTTGGAATGGAATTTGGAATTTCTCTGAAAAAACTGTCTGCCTTAAAATTTTTGTTAGCTAACAGTTTTTCTCGACAAATTCCTAGGCAACAAAATATCAAGAAAAACCAACATTTGGCCGATAATATAAAACGCACTCGTGCTATTACTGTTGAAAATTTACCAGGATGAAATTGGTGTTGAAATATTCCAAGAAAGACAGCACTCTTGAATTAAAATGACCGGAAAGAATTCGATATTTCTGACATCCTTTTCCTGTTGTCGGCAATTGTTCAAATAATTCTGTTCCTGTGAAAATTTGACAAATCACTTTCAAGAAGTTGTACAGGATGTGAAAAAATAATGGCCTCATTAACAACTATTCAAATAATTTTGTTATTACAAAAAATCGTAATTTCACCATTTTCTAAAGACAGTTATGATAATAAGGTTTTATAAATTGCATTCGTTTTATATCATTGTAAAATCAATGCTCATTAAATAATGTTATGTTTGTTAATAATTATAGTATGAATAAATATTTTTTTTGGAAGGATTGTTAAAAGGTTTAGCAAGTTTATTCTTTCAGAAGAATAATTCCATGGCATTTTATCTTCAGCAAATAAGCTGAAAAAAAAAAGATGCGTGAGATTCTAATGAAAAATGAATCAAATATGTTTAATAAATGTTGAAAAATTCTTGAAAATTCTCATCTTGCATTGAATTTAACTCAAGTAAGAAAACTGAATTGAAACATTTTTGTTATAAATTCTGTCAGCTTTTAAATAAACGGATTTTTAATTGCAGAAAATAATTCTAAAAACATGATTTGAATAAACATTTTAAGAATGCTTCAAAAACCATCTATAAAATTGCAAATTTCACATTACAGTTAAATGTATTTTATAAGATAAAAGTAAACAAAAAAACTTGCATTGCCACAATATTTATTATAGGCACAATAACGAGGTCTTATGTAGCTTACGTTAACTTTAGCTTGAATAAATATTTGCATAATCTGAATTGTCGCATCTCAACCGTCGGTTACCTTCTGCTTCTCTGATTCGTTTTCTCAAGATGAACCCATGTAAAACTGAAGTTTATTTGAATTGGCTTGAGTCAACCAGGTTGATTAGATCACAAAACCATAACAATTTACATACAAACGAATACATATCATCCAAAATAAACAAAATTTAACTTACAATTCTTGCCCAGATATGATGATCCAAACAATTTACATTTAACAACTAATTTCACTTATTTGTTATTTGCACGTCTATTTGATCAGAACTTTTACTTTTGCAGTTCTCTAGTCACCAAGTAATTTTTAATTACTCTACTATTAATGTTTAACAGCACTAGTAAAACATAACATTTATTATTAAATACAAGTGTTTATTGATGTGCCGACGGTTGATAATGCGCATCAACGTCGTCAAACAATCTTTTGCGCGCGAATTGCAATTCCCAACAACAAACACAACAGTGTTCCCTTCCACTTGGAGGAAGATACGGCATGAACAACTGCAGCGTAAATTCTGTCCGGCAATGAATGGTACACGTTCCTCAAATGGTTTCGTTTTTTATGCAGCCGCGCAATTGCGACTTTACTATGAGCTGGTCCGAAACAGACTGAGCGCTTGGCGTGCTACGATTTGTACGGAACCTTGACACGAACGCTTGAATGTCCTGTCCAGCCAGAGCAACCAACAAGGCAAGCTATAATGCAAGAATGACAAACTTATGGGATGTTTCTGGTCGCATCGAAGAAAATATGCTCGGGTTTGGTTGTGTGGTCCTTCTCCAAAGAAGCGCATTAAATCATCAATTAAAGGATTTCCATCATATGACTGAAATTTCCATTTCCATTCCCATTTTTGGGTATAATATGATTCAACATGAAAAGCAGGATTTTCTATTTACGAATTGATTGGGTTATTGAATTGCTTTTTAGGAAGATATTGTTGACATTGATCTGTCATGTTTCCTCTTTATATGGAAATCATATAAATTTCTAATATCATAAATGAAAATTATTTATATGGACTAAAAATTGAGGACGTTTATAAATTGCAACCCATGCATTAGTTAATTTTTGTGAGTTTGTGAGTTTAAAAAATGCAACTAAATAAGAGTAAAATGATTTATGTGGATGTTGCATAGTCACTATTGAAATGTATTTTATAAAATAAAAGGTAAACAAAGAAATTGTCAACGCTTGTAGTAATCAACGAACTTTAGTTCTGTCCGCTGGACATGGAACTCAGAATTTTTAAAAATTGACAACACGTATAGAGCTTTATAAAGTTTCATGTATAAGGTGACCTTCATTTTTGGTTATCACTTCAGGATCAATGTTAAAATGGCGGTCAAAGTCAAAATTTTGAAAATTTCAGAATTCGAATTTTGCAACTCCGATTTCGGATATCGATAGAACGTCAAAATTTAGTATTAGAAAATGAACATTATTTTTTTATATACCCTATAAAGAACAATTAGAACTTGCAATTAAACTTCGTTTTGGTATTGCCAGCTTTAGTGAATTCCTAGATGTTTTTAATTTTATAATAAACAAAAAACGAATTATGGAACATTTCTGGTTGCAACTTTTTTTAAGTATTGGGATTCGTTGGGTAGTTCTTTTTCAAAGAAGCGCATCAATTAAAGGAATTTTTGTCACGTGGTTTCCCATTTTTGGGCACATAATTCAACTTGGAAAGCAGTTTGCATTTTAAAAGCATTTGATGAATTTAAATGTATGAATTGAATCGGTTACTGAATTGCAGTTTTTCAAAAGATATTATTGATGTTTGATCATCGAATAATGCCAGTTAGACAAACGCTCCTTACAGGTTTAATGATCATTAAAGCACCTCATTTTGATTAAATATCAAAATTGTATTTCATAAACATTGATTAAATCCCAATCCAAAATTTGTGAAACCGAGCATAAGACGTTGTAGACGGCATAATCGTTGTACTTTATATTACTTTATATTACTTTATTTTATGTTATATGTTATTATTATATGTTATTAAAAATATGACCAACTTTAATCCTTCAAGAGCGTTATTTTCTTTCAGAAAACTCCAATGTTCAAAATATCCCAAAAAGTTAGTTCAAAAGGGACATTTTACCGTATACGAGTAAAATTGTTTTAGTGATTCTAGTTATAATAAATTTTGATAATTTTTCTTAAGAAATGAATTAAATGATAACTTTAATCTTGGTTGAGTCTGACTGAGTAGTCCTTCTAGAAGGAAGCTAATTAATTATCAATTAAAGGAATTTTCATGTTTAAGTATGATTCATCGTGAAAGCTTTTTTGAAAGAATTGCGTCGGTTATTGAATTACTTTTTTCCTCTTTATATGGATTTTATCTAGATTTTGAACCTCTTATCGGAAATTGCTTCACCTGAACTTCTAATTCTTGTACTTGTACACAAAGAATATGTAGTTCCAATCCAAGGATTAAAATCTTTGGATTAGAATTCTTATGTATTATAAGCGCAAATAATTAATTTAATAAAGTTGCATCAAATATTGTTCGATTTTGTAGTACTTCTCCAAGGAAGCGCATTTCCATTTCCATTCCAATTTTATGATTTCATTCAAAATTAAAGGTAGTTTACGATTTCAAATTATTCGAAGAGTTTTAATTTTAGAAAACTTTGATAAATTAAAAATGTTTGTTATATGCAGAAGAGGGGTTGGATTAATCAGTAGATTCGAAACTGAAAAACCATAAAACATCAATCAAATCATATTAATTATGCAAATCCATCTATAATTATTATTAAATTAAATTAATTTAGGTAACCATTAGTTTGAATATGAACTATCAATAAACCTATTAATAATGCCCACACATGTAAACTTGAACATTAGAAACCCCAAAATAAACGTACACCTAAATTGGTAAGTAATGCATTGGTTGTAATTCAATTAAGCGCAAACTCTTTTCAAACTAAATGTGTCTCATAAATATATGCTCATAAATATTTTACCACCTGGCAGAGCGTTTACGCAAGTAGCAACTAAATATTTATTACTCTTATAAATATCAACAGAAAGTGGGCATAAATATTTTAATATGCAAGCAAATTGTTACTGCAATAAACATTTATTATTTCAGAACTATTTTAATGATGTGCGTTGACTGCTTGAAATTCACAATTTCACACTTTATTCATATTTCAGGTAGTTTATGTCCACTATTAAACTTATTATGTTAATTAATAATAAGTGAAACTTTCTTGTTTCAGATTCGTAATAAATCTAACGCAATTTAAACACAATGAATTCTATTCCTGGTTTAACCACCAAGAAGTGCAGGAATCAGAACGCACTTATGCAATATTCCATGCTTCGTTAACTTTTCACGTTAGGTGCCGGAGATGACCACTAGGATACTTAAATATGCTATAAAAAGGCAAGCGGCAAATTTCTATTTCAGGTAAATAATTGTTTATTATATCTGGCTGGAATTTAGATGCGAGCTTTTTTCATATAACTATAAATATGAAAGGTGTTTTATGATAAAATATTAAATGCTTACTTCTCTAATAGTGTCTGTATCATATAAGCTTTTTATAAACAAATAATAATCTTTCGCCAGGATTTACAAAGTTCAAATCAAATAACCAATAATTACCATTAGCATGTATTTAAATGCATTAATCTTTGATTAATTATGTATTAAGTTTAGTGCAACCGGGTATTAATCTTACATTTAAAAATTACTATTATTGTCAATCATTATTAAATCTTTGTTTCAGCACAAAAAAATGTTATTTGGTTTTCGTATGCAAAATTAGTTACATTTCATATATCATTCAATTGAAAGTTTTATTTTCTGAATTAAATATTCATAAAATCTGATGTTCAATGTTAATCAATAATATCAGTTTCCCACAAGTGGTATCATAACAATCATTCATATCAAATATTTCAATTTTTAATTTTTCTTACCCTGATAAATAATGTTTTAGGTCTGCTGGACCCCACAACATTGAGACGTTTATACATATATGTAATTCTGAAGTACATAGGGGGAAATTTTACCAAATTAATATTTCATGTTTCTTTCGGGAAATGCATCTACTCAAGAAGGTGATACAAATATATTAATGTAATATTGTACTTGCTTCTAAAGAACTGTATTGGGGCCTTGAGCCATGAAATTTACTTTGGTTAATTCTTATATATGAAAGAGATATAAGGAAATTTAATGCTCCGATGTGATTTTTGGAGACATATTCAAACATTTCATACATATCCTCTTTTAAAACTATATGATTTGTACATAATCTTTCTTATAGTTTTTTAAGTACTGTGATCAAACGCATAACAATGCGGGATTTTCTGGGACACTTCCATGTTTCATCCTAGGAAATATAATGAGTCTTATATTATATAATAATAATAATATATTTCCTGCGAAAACAAAACAGGTGGAATAACGGATTATGTTTCTAATTGATTGGTAGTTAATAAGTTAGTGAATTTATCTACTGAAAATGATTTTGCAACGAAGGAATGAGATAATTCTCTATTTTGTATTTTTCGTGCCGCTTTCGGTTTTCTCATATCTAAAGTTTATTCTCATCAATCCACACCATTTTTTTCTGAAATAGTTATTTACTTTAATGACAGATTAGTAGACCTACACAAATAGTAGGCGTTTACGTCCTTATATCCCAAAATACATTACAAATTTACAGATTAAATGTTTACTGTCCAAAAATCTCCAATTTTGATACAACTTGAAACTTTATTTACAAAATATCCGGTGAAACACTACTTTTAAAATTATGCATTTTCTGTAATCCTACATTTTCTAATATGGTATATTTTGCCCTAAGTTCGGAACAACTTTTTTGTGGAAAATCATTAAAAAGGCTCCATGATTATTCCAAAGATATTGACAGATAAGAAATAAACATTTATATTTCACTGCGCAATAATTGAATTGTTATTCCATGGTTACCAGATCTGTAAAGTTACTCATTATGCCCTCCAGGGCGTTGATTACTCCCGCGCGGGCGTTAGACATGATTACTCCCGCGAGGGCATAATAACTTCAAAATTTTACTCATTCTGACGTGTTTATCATGTGACATGAAACTTGACATAACTAAACATGTACTACTTAATAATGCGACCGATATACAACTCTCGGGCCAGAGGCCCTCGAGCTGCATTCTACGGCCTCCGGGCGTAATCATTAGCGTAACGCCCTTGGTGCATAAATAGCTATTTTCGTTGTTCATTATTTTGTATGTTCAATTTCTTTTCGATTCTCATAACATATGATAATAGCTATAAATATTGATATTATGAATTGAAGCGTTGAATTCTTCATGTTACATGCAAATTAATAATCAGTTCACATTGCAAGTTTTTCCATAAATTTAAATCCCAATTAATAAGACCTATCGCATATTAGCATTATATGGATTGTTGGCATATTCTCTAGATGAGAAAATATACAAACGACTCCCCAGGTTTTAAGTACATTCTTCGCTAATTACACTATTAATTAAATAAACCGTAATAAACAATTTTAATGAAACATATGCCTGCCCATGGGCTCGTGATATTTAATAAACAGAGAAATAAATGCGGGAAATTGGCATAAATATCAATAATGATATGCTTATTTACTACTACATGGTGATAATAAAATAAATTGATGGACACTGAATCGACAATTATTTATTAATTAAATTGACGCAAATCAATAGAACTGCATTAAATTTTAGAATAATATTATCAGAGGATATATAATTTTTTTTTCATTTCTCTGTAAAAAAGTACGTACGATTGTTCGAAATACGTTTTTCTTATGATTTAAATTATTGAATAAAATATAAAAATATTAGAAAAATTATTAAAAATTAAAATGAAACAGTTCACTCTTGTTGATATTCATTAAATGTTGAAAGATCAAACGAATCGAATATAAAATACTAAGCATAACATAAAATTAATTAAACGATACGAGCCTTTAAATATATTTTTCAATTATAAATTTTGTCTGATTATATAAGTTAAATAATTAGAGTAGTATGTATACAAAGTGTTTTATAATAAATATAATGTTAAATTGATCAAATATGACTTTAAAAACATTTATATGTCATAGTTTAATAATTTAATAATTTAATTAGAGCATGATAACTTCTCCAACATAAATTAGGCTAAGGTAAAAATATCTAAAATCTCTCTTAAAATTGAACTAATTAATGATCTTTAGAAACTTGCTTCCAATCAATATTATTCAAAAGATAAATACCTACTAAGAATTTGCTTTAATTTAACTGAAAACATACTTTATATTATTAGTACTAATAAAATAAAAGAAATTTCAATTAATGTTTAACAAGCAAACCACTGCGAGGATATAAACAGTTGCAATTCGTTCGTCAATAACCATTGGCACTAAACATTGGCAGTGCTTCTAAAGCCGATAGGCGATTAGCGGAAGAAAAATATAGGCAAAAATTATAAAGTTTACTTAACTTTATTACGACGATTCGAGAGGCACCGGCTCGTAACCGCAACGTGGTTAATTTTTTTCGCCGATTTAATGATCGTGAATGTGCTCATATGCTCAATTAAACTGATAGCCGCGTGACAGTAAAAAACATCTACATCTGTATCTACATGTAAAACGCAAGAAATACTCGGGGCAGGCCGCTAGATTTGATGGCGTTAGGCGCGCGAAAGGCAGGGACATTTCGAAATGCGTAGCGGTGGAATGGGAAGCGCGGAAAAGCGCGGCGAAATGAGAAATGCGGCGAATTGCGACGAAATGCGCGATGCGCACTTCTGAGAAATCATCCAACGATTTCCGACCAGCGACCCAATCGAGGATCGGATGGAGATGATTCGTTAACGAACGCTGAGCAATCGAATGGTTGTGGTAATTGAAGGCGAGGAGGCTGCATTTTCACGCAGTGAAGCGACAAGAAAACAACACTCAATGCGATCAATTTGTCGTTGTCGCGCATGGCTTCAAATTCTAATGATCCCCTACTGCTTGTAAATCCTGGCCACAAAAACAAATTTGGAGAATCATTTCTATTCATCTGGGTATAGTAGTTGGGAATGCAAGTTTTGGTCTTCATAATCTTTGTACCAAATGCAGGATTAAGTGCAATATTAAATAAGTAATGTAGTAGTAATCTAATTAAACAAATTAATTCGAAATATAAAAAATAACATGAAATAAGCTTAGAACCAAATGACAGAAGTGAAAAGTTCATCCCCTAAAAATGCAAAATTTTCACATTGTTCTCTTTTTTCAAAATTCTCAGAGAAAAAACATCTGAGATTAAGGTCTAAATGGAAAGATAATATTTATTGCGACGAACGTCGTGTAGCTCCACTAGAAAAAATTTTAGTGATTTAAAGGTTTATTTAACAAAGTTATGTTCTTTCGAAGTTTCCAAGAACGCACCTAATATATCAATTAGCTTCAAAGATATTTATATTACTAATTTTCTATAGAAATTTTAAATAAATAGATTGATAGATTAAAATGTGACCTTTCATTTGCTTTTTTAATCATGTAAATCGGCCCAGTAGTTTTCTAGTTGTGACCAAAAGAATATCTTATGGAAATTTACATAGGCATTCAAACCGGAAACATACCCTCCAAAAGTTCATGATGGCGGCTCCCATTTGATTTACATTGGTGTTCCTAAGGATCCTTGCTCCTTCCCTGGTCGATTCAGTTTACTCTTTACATTTTATTTAATATCTCGAGAACGGCTCGACCGATTTTCATCAAATTTCGTACATAGGCTAACAGGCGGCATTTTCACCATTCGTTTACTACATAATTACCAATAAATGTCCAGATTTTCAAGTTATTCTGTCGGTTCGTTTATAAATTATATATAACAAAGTTTGTAACAATTTTTTTCCATATTTGGAAAATGCATAATACATGTTAGGAAGGAGGCGGCTTCCACTGGGGATGGCCCATATCCTATCTTGGGGATATCCTATCTTACGATATGTTCACAAAAGCTCTAAAGCTGCTACTCTCTAAACTCTAACTCTAAATTCCAATCTCTCTACTCAAGAAAATCAAATTGTCTGTGATGACCTTTTGGAAGTGCTCCATTGTAGTTTGATTCTGCTCTAACTAATATTTACATAATCTCATAACTGTTGACTGCAACTGTTTACACTATCGATAGAAGGATATCAAAATCTACCTTACTAAATGAAATAGAAAAGGAACAAAATGGAACAGCAATATTTCTATAATCGCTGATAGGTAGAGATCGTGAGGTTCAGAAAGGCACAAAGAGTGGGGGTGGGTCATGCTGCGCAGAAACCAAAATACGATTCGGGTATTTTCGACAGAGCTGGCGTTTTTGCTACGCCCTTTAATTTCATTCGCCACTGTCAACGAGCAATGTTTGCGCATGTTTATCCCCACTCCTTGTGCCTTTCTGAACCTCACGATCTCTATATCTAATGGCTACCGTATGACTTCAGGTTTTCAGCACATCACCTGATAATTCTCATTATACAAATTACATAGACCAATCAACTCCTGCAAGGATCTGCATGTCTTATTATAAATAAGATCCTTGATCCCTGGATGGTTCAATGTTTTATTGATCTTTTCACAGCAATTATCACCCGATTTATATTGTATTTACCTCTCGACATTATCATTAGGTATCTAGTTATAAATTATATGAGTAATATTTGCCCCTAACTAGGCATTAGAAGACAGTTTATTGTTGAACTAACATTGATTAACAATCACTTATAAAATTTAGTCCTGGTATATTCTGAGACCATGAAAATGAAAATATATTGACCATATTGCTGCTAATAACTTGAAATAATTTAAAAAGAAGTAGTTGATATTCCTAGGCAACAAAATCTCATGAGAAAACAAATATTTATCGGATATTACTGATGACAACAATACACGAAATATAATACTTGTTTCTATAGTTTCAAATATTTGTGGAACACCCAAAACTTTATAATAAAAAGGCATTAGAGGATTTACTTTCTGATCATCCTGATCCTGACCCTGTCTTCACTATCATAAAAACCTAAATCGACACCAAACTGATTAACAAAAAACGGATTTGATTTCCATGATATTTACAGTTTGAACCACGGACTTGAAAGTTACAACAAAACAAATTGCAAATTTCACTAGTACGTTAAACGATGAATATGTGAGGACATGAAAAGCTGCCAAAGGGAAGAATTTTGAGGGAAAATATAAGTTCACCCTCAAAATAAATAAGCTATTTTAATGATATACTGTTTTGGGTCGTCTCGGTTAGCACTATTCTCATTTTATTTCAACGTGTTAAACAAGCCCAATTTTAAGGGATCAAAAAAGACAAATTTTATAATTCTTCTATTTTTCTATTTACAACATTAAAATTATAAAAACTAAAAAAATAATAAAATTCTAAGCAATGCAAAACAGTCACATATAACAGTAACAGATTTTACTAGCTTCAAAGCGTCTATTTCTATGATCAATCATGATTTCTATTTGCGTTGAAATGCCACGCGATGCAATGATGGGACGATGAGGAATGAGCATTCTAATCGCAGCGACAGACAATAAAATGATGCACGCATTTACTTATTTATTCATTTCGTCGATGGGCAATGGTAATAAATTTAATTCCCCGTTCGATGCGCATTCGACAAGCCAAACAAAACGCAACAAGTTCAGCCATCAGCGGAGTGTCATCGAGAGATGGGCGCGCCAATTTTACGAGCGTCACGATTAAGATCAAATCGTCGCGGACATCTTCCTCTACCGAAGATGTGTATCCTCTCAATTCGCAATCGCATCTCCCAATCACAAACCGATGAATAATACGTTACCTATTAAATTCATCAGCATTTCTTTGCTCATTATCACAGCGATATAAGGCCATTCGTGGTTGGCTTTTCGAACCTTAATTTATGCGATTTCAAATGGACGGCCTTATAAAATGATTCGCAATGTTTAATGCTAATTGTATTTACATTGTTTCTTTAAGTGGAAAGAAAATTCATTCGTTTCCCGTTGCAATAAGCAAGTTGTGTTTATTTCTGTGTTAATTTCTACAAGAGCGTCTTATGCGTATGTCCCCAGAGGGCAGTATAGACATAATAATTAAGCGAATTGCAAATTAATCAGTTATTTTCTCAAAGTATAGTTGAAAATCCGGTTATTTAAGTTGCATGGTTTCTTTTATTTACATTGTTTGCTCTTTTCGACATTCCTCATATTTAAGTAAGTCTACTTTATACTTTAATCCTGACTTCTTCGCCGTTGAGTGCAATGTAAACATTTAACTATTTTAACTATCTTTGTGCTCAGTGGCGGCCATAAATTATACAAATATTCAGAGTTTGCTCGTTAGGTGATGAAGATCTTATGCTCTAATGAACGTTACGCTATTAGTTTAATAGTGGGAAAACTAACTGGGAAACTTGGAAACTAAACGGGAGAAACATTTTAATTGTCAACATTTAAAAAATTTTAAGAATTTTTAATTTGAAAATAACACTCAAGCCATTTAACTTAAAATTCTTCATTTTGAAAATTATGATATAAAGATGATTTCTACAACTTTTTCAATTGTAGATCTGATAACGTCAATTACATTTCCGATTATATCATTTGATGTTCAGATTTGTTAATTGTATTTCATAAAATTTTACTTTAGAATAGTAAAATGCATTTAAGATTAAATAATTTGTATTATATTTGTATAATATAGTTATTATTTGTATAATATTTCAGAATCTGCAATTCATAGTTCAGATTAATAAATTGTATTTCAGAAAATACAAATGGTATTTGCGATAAGTAAACTGTATTTCAAAATTTACAATTTAAATATCAAATTTGTCATAAGTATTACAGAACAAGCAATTAATAATTGTTTAAGAAAACATCATTTAGAAATCAAACTGAAATTACTGGAGGTGCAAGAATCGCAAAGATAAAACTTGACAAGAGTTTAGATAAAGGAAATGCGGAGAATCTGTTTACCTCGAACTTACTCCAAAGATCCAAAGATCTGAATTACCAATCATCATATCTGAAATCCATATGCAATTTTCTGAATTAGAATTTACCATTTCTAAAATTTATTTTTTCAATTTGAAATACAATGGTTCTTTTCTAAAATATAGTTGCGTTTCTACAATACATATTCTACTTTCCGAAATTAATTTTCCACATATGAAATACAATTGGTATATTCTGATATTAATGTATAAATTTGTGAACTATATATGAAAAAGATGTGGTGTTTTGTTTTTTATATTTCACTGCGCAATAATTGAATTGTTATTCCATAGTTACCAGATCTGTAAAGTTATTCATTATACCCTCCAGGGCGTTGATTACTCCCGCGCGGGCGTTATGACTTGATTACTCCCGCGAGGGCATAATGACTTCTTAATTACGCCCGCGCGGGCGTTATGACTTCATTTCGCCCGCGCGGGCGTTAGACATTACTCCCGCGAGGGCATAATAACTTCAAAATTTTACTCATTCTGACGTGTTTGTCATGTGACATGNTAACTAAACATGTACTACTTAATAATGCGAAAATGATCGATTCTTCTGCTTTGAGATGGTCTAAATTGAAATATAAAATCTTGTATGCACCTCTGGCGTTACTGCATGATTACGCCCAACGACCGATATACAGCTCTCGGGCCAGAGGCCCTCGAGCTGCATTCTACGGCCTCCGGGCGTAATCATTAGCGTAACGCCCTTGGTGCATAAATAGCTATTTTTAATTCAACAAAAATGTTTGTTTGAAAATCTATTTAAAGTCAAATTTAAAAATGAAGATTATAATTTACAACCACCTCGTATATCATCTACACATGCATGGAACACCTAAGAAATAAATCACAATCAATAGAATGTTGATTACAGTAATTGTAAAGTTGCGATCGCCGCGAACAAATGAAATGATTAACAAACGTAGAATTTCGCGCGCACATTCGTAATACGGATAGACTCGCATAATAATAGATTATCAATAGGTATGTCCTGCAAACCTGCAATATTTATGTTATCACACGCAAGAAAGCTGGTTCGTAGTTGTAGGTATATTCAATAACTTAGAACTTATCAAAATTTCATATTTCATTCGCCTCGCGCAGGTGAGATTGTATATGGGCAGGTACCTCTTATCGTGGTATCTCATTGAGCTTTGTTGACATGCGAAAATGATGATTGCCTATTACTGCATTACTGGAAGCTGTTGTCATGTTGGTAGGTAGTCGCTCGTAACGAATACGATTAGATAAATGCGTGCTTGAGTTGGCGTCGTGCGGATTGTTCGCGAGTGCAATGAATGAACGCATGAATAGAATAATGGAAGAATAGAAGAAGAGCCTTATGAATCTAACATAGTATGCGTATAGTTTTGTCAATTTTTAATCAGATTCTTTCAAATTGTTTTAAAGTTTTTCAGGAAGTGCAATACTATGTTTATTAGACATTGCTGTAACAACAAATTAAAATTACAGAATACATTGTTTTAATTATATTAGTAGAATAGAAAGTACTTATCTTAGTTTTAATTGAGGGCAAACTTTGTATTAATAATCTCCCTGATGAAGGTGTGGGAACACCAAAAGCTGCTTGGAGAGAATTTAATGGTAAATACATCGAGGGAAAATACAAAGTTTGCCCTCAATTAAAACTAAGATAAGTACTTTCTATTCTACTAATATAATTAATTAATTTATCTTATGCAAAACTTCAATTTTACATTGTTTTAAGTTTAGTTTATTTTTGAATTTAATAGCAACAGGATGAACTACTTCTACAGTGGCGAAAATAAGTTAGTAATAATGTTTGGACAATTTTTACTTAAACCGTTTCAACGAATCTATTTAGTTCCAGTTAAAAATGGAATAATATTAATCTGATACTATACGTACATTTTTTTGAATTTGGTTTTCATTTAATAATAAATTAAAATTGCAAAGAAAACATTGATTTGAGTTTGTTAGTTTATTTTTAAGTTTAGTACCAACAGGTAAAATAATCATTAGGATGATCTATTTCTGCAGTAGCAAAAATAAGGATATGAACATTTCCACCTAAATCGTTGCAACGAATCAATTTAGTTGGACTTAAAATTGGATTAATATGTGATATTTGATAATTAATATGTAATACAATATAACGTTTAATACAAAATTGACTGAAATAATCCTTATGATTTTCATCTAACCTCTAAAATATGTTACCAGAATTATGTATCCTTCTCTAATGAATTCCAAATACAAATGAAAAGCATTCTACAATGTAATGCAAGGTAGGATTTTCAAATCGTAGGTTGACTAGGAAGGTGGATAGAAAACAAATAAGTGCAACCTACTACCAACTACCTCTATCTACCTTAACCACATATGGTATGCAACTGTAAATTGGCAACTCACGACTATAAACGACGATAAACAAAGATCTTTTATCTTCTAGCTTGGAACAATGGTCAGCAAGTGCTAAAAGTTAAACATTTTCTTCCGAAATAGTCTAATGAATGATTCGAAAAATCACAAAAAGAATATCAGAACTATGTTACTGTTCCTTACTTATTTACTCATCGAATAGATAACGGCCAAATTGGTCTTTGCATTCAAAATATGGGTATGTATTGTATGCGAAGGTGTTTAAAGATATATAAACAAATTATTTAATTAAATGGGGATAATTGGTCAAGGAGTAACTGCAAAGAGGTTGTGATGTTCAAATAGGTTCTTTTTATTTTTTATTAAGTTTGCTCTTTCAAAACTAAATGGGAAGAAAAGATTAATATTATTAGTGTTAGAAATAAAGTTTAATTGGAGCTCGTGATGTCTTAGACAAATCGGAAGTTGGAAGTTGCCATTTTTTCTAAATGAATTGGTCCTTCTTCTTCTTCAATCCTTCTTATGGAATTTGTTAAATGGTTGCCAGATTTTCAAAACTGTATGTAATAATATCCTTTAATAATGCTACTGTTGATTTTTTCTAAAATGTTAATTTAATGTAATTGTATAGTTCAATTTTCCGAATAGTAACAGCTGCTGAAACTGGTTCATGATCCAATCCAATTTACAGTTTTCAATGCAGGTGGATAGAGGAGCCTAAAAAATTAGAATTATGTCATTCTATAGTAAAATTGAAGACGAAAATATAAAAACGTATCAGAATACTGAGTTATGGATTTTACACAAGAGGATAAGAGGATGATCTGTTTCCACTTAAGTTTTTACTTTAGGCTACATCCTTACATAACTACTATACTTACTACATTCTTATCATCGGCCGAAAATGATAGAAGAAAGCCAGTGATAAACGTAAAATAAAGTTTAATAAAAAACTGTAATAGATAACAACATTTTTTTCTATTATATTATGAAATAATTTTCGTGCATCCAAAAATTATTTGCCAAAAACAAATTTCCTGGGCACTATTCTCCATTCAGTTTTTATTAAGTTAAAAAATATTTATATGCTACTAAAACTTATATTTGAAGCAAATCACATTTTAAAAAATCCTATAACTGAAAAGAATATAAATTTGTTTAAAAATTTCGGTTCGGTGTCAGAAATACATAATACAATACAATAAAAATTAAAAATAAGTTCAATATAAAAATTCTCGCAAGACTGAAGATTTTATTCACGGGACATTAATTTCCACACCTAATTAATGATACATAATAAAAATCGAGCACATCTCGTCGATCCACTTACAATTACTCAGCAATTTATCACCAATTGCTTTAATTAGATTGAATTAAACTGCAACTCAAACGTCAAGATGTAGGAGAAACCAATCCGTTTTCTGAAATCTCTACACGAAGTACAAAGAATGGTGCAGCGTCGTCGATTTAGATTGCTGTGCAATCAGATTGTCAGCTCAGCTATCTATGACATCTGTACAATCAGCATGCATTTAATATCGACAGATAGGAGTCGGGCCAATTTAATAGGCAGGATGCTCGATCCGCTGATATGCGCTCGTATATATCTTCATGGAAAAAGACTGCGGATTATATAAATGTGGAAATTAATATGGAAATAGAATGCACGTATAGATAACTTTTGCATCCAAATGCCTACTTCTTCCAGGGAATCTGCAATTTCTCTTTTTGCATCCTGGTATAAGTTAATTGAGTGTTAAATTTTAAATTAGGAGATAATATTTTAGCACAGCAACCTGCAGCTTTATTTCGTGTAGCCAGTTAAACCTTACTTGGTTTAGCCCAATTATGTAACTAGTGAGATAAACCAAACAATTTATGTATCAAGATTGATGTTTTCTTTCCAAGACTGTAAGCCTAATGCCTGTGGCGTAGCCGAGGTCATTTTCGATGAAGGGTACAAATCGTCCTTTATTCTTGTGAAGATCTGAAGATCTATTCATCGTTCTGCATTATTTTGATATCGTGGAGCATTATTTTAGTAATAGTTATAATAATTAAAGATGTGTATCGCAAGAAAAAATGTTTAGCGCAAGATCTCACAATATCTATAAATATATAATAACAGGACGTTTTTAGAATATCTTTCATCCTCTCATAGCATCTGCACATCTCACTAATTTTTGGATCGAGTTTGTGTGTGTACAACTCCATAATTCGCAATATATACCCCTTGATTATTCCAATGATCGTCCGAAGTTTTGGCATCTATGTAACAAAATAAGTATGAAATTTTTGAAACCGACTCTGGTATGTAATCCTTTATGAGTTATTTGATCCCTCTATACTTCTAGGATTTTTCTCATTGGCTCCAATGTTCCTAATGTTGCCATTATTTGTTGTCATATATCAATATATATATATTTAGTGTCCTAATATCAAAAGGGACTTGTCCATTGTCCATTGTCTTGCCTTGCCTTGTTTCAAACGCTCCCTTGAGTGTTGTAAGTATATCCTACATCTATTTACTACGGATATCCGTTTTCACCTGAATCCGAAACTGTTTAGTTCTAGGGAAAGATACAGGAATTGGTTTTGGATGGTAGTGTGGTTTGAGAAGATCGTCTTTGCCCTGTAGGTCAATTTTTCCCAAATTTTTGGTTGTGACAAAATTACTAATTAATTCAATTTTTAATTATTGTCTTATAATAATGGTCTTTATTTAATGATATGAATACAAAAAGACAACGTAAGATGTTACAGACTGAATTCTGTGAGATTTTGTTGTGAAACGAACATCAATTCAAATTCAAAATATAATTCCAGAATAAACGCAAAAAACAGGTAGTTAAACGATTAATTAGCTAAGAAAGTCCAAATAACTATTTTTCCATGCTCATTTTCAGTTGCATAAAATAAAATTATTTTCAAATTATGCTCTAAAATAAATTTAATAAAAAGAAGCTATTGATGATCAACGTGTTAATTTGTAAGACCTTTTAAGTGAAACGTAACTAAGCATCCAACAAGATGAACGTTTCTGCATAAATAAACATTCAATCCACCATTTGTAAATGCGCACGTTGCGAATTATTAAAATTCAATTAAACTCGTAGCTTAAGTCAACGATTCACTTAATATAAGCACTCAGTTAGTCAACAACCGAGCATATTAACTTGCTAAGTAGCACCATATAAGCGAAGACTGAATGAAGTCGCGGATTTTCGAATTATACGGAGCCACCTAAGTAATAGATACTTACAGGATTAAGTAAGTAAACCTTAACGAAGTTAAAACGACGTGAAGAGCTTAAGATATTATGCAAACCGAGTTATGAATTATAATATTAAACAGTTTCTTATATCCGATCAAAGTTTACATGCTTCAATAGCTATTACGTTCAACATTTATCCTAATTAATTGTTATCTTAATGACAACATAACATTCATGGATAACCCTGCCCATTCACATTAACGCAAATTGAATGTGTTTGTTTTGGCTTACTTTAATGGATAACTTTATTACAAGTTAGTTATATTTTTATGAGAAAATGTAACCAGATGTATGCATGGTTGCCTAAATTAATTTAAGTTTGTTTAAAATATTATTAAAAATAATATGTTTAATTGTATTCTAACCTTAACGATTAATACTCATTGATTCCTAATTTCATAGAATAGTTTGTTGTTTACTTTTTGATATTTTCAACGAATTTTGGTAATTATAAGTAGAGTGGATATTAATCAAACCTTGAACTAATTATGCGTCATAAAATCAGTGATATCAATTGATTATTTCCGAATAACGATACATCTTGGAATATTTAATACGATTGTATATCTGAAAATGTTAATTGTATTTTAATACTGTTTTAAGAATTCTGATAACATGCAATTAACTATAATGATGTTTTCAAAAGTAATCTTTTTTGTGAAATATTATTATGTTGTCTGAATACTGTTAATAAGTATAAGACTGATAACATACTATAGTTCTATTCATATAGCACAAAGAGAAATCATTTAAAATTGCAAATCAATTTTGTTATAAATATGTGTTTATTTCCATTATTCCTTTCTGGAAAATGATCGAAAAATAATAATCAAAATACAATAGTAGTTTATACATCTTGATATCATAATATTTTCAAAAATTTATTTCAAAACTTAATGATTTGTCAATCGCCCAAATAATGAACCCAAAAAGATAATTTTCAATAATAGTTGTATATGAACAATCATCGTTCGAAAGATGAGATTTTGACAATTTTATAATTACACTACTTACAATCAGTATTATTTGACATCATTATATTTTACATTTTTTCTTCTATAAAAGTAAAAACTCAATACAGGTGATTGAAGAAGTGAAAAGTTTAAGGTGATGCTGAAGAAGGTAAACTTCCTGTTCAAAATGCAACAATCACTAGAAATTTAATTGTCAAAAATGTGATCAAAATCCTAGACGTTCTCTAGTTAGACAATCTTGCAAGCACTATTTTTATTAATTAAGAGCTAAAGGTTCAACAAAAACCATTTCGAACCATTTTAAAAAGATGGATACTAGTTTTCGCAAAAGAAGCTTGCGAAAAATAACTGCCTCGAATTTTTGACAACAGGAGTTTGGTAACATATTATCAAACAAAACAGCGCAAAATTGATCTATAGCAGACAACAAACTTAATTAAATTTCATGCGAAAATAATGGAATATTTTTTACTACACCTAATATTACTATTTCAACGACACTGGCATCCAAGAAATGATAATGATATATTCATGTGTGAAGTCCGCAAATCCCTTCCAAAATCCCGTGCTGCACGAGGCAAGATCATACGAACATAAAGAAAAACAACACAAAAATCACGTGACGAACAACAAATTTAATAAATGGAGCTCGAGGCTTCGTCTACAGCGAACCTTGGTTAAGCCGGTCAGTCATCAGCGAGTCGGCCACGGGTTGACCAAGTTTAAGTAAAGTGCACTGAAGCGATCAACTCAGCAGACAATTTGCATTTCACCAAGTAAATTCATATCAAATCAAAGATGAAGGGTGCTGCCGCACTTCTGCTCGTTGGCCTTTTAGGCCTCGGCTACGAATTCGCAAATGCTGCGATGCAATTGCCACACGACCACAAAGTTATTTGCTATTACGATCACAAGTCGTTTTTCAGAGAAGGTACGTCACTTTTATTCAATCTTATGTAATCTGTAATTTAAGATTTGCACACGTTATTCTGCTTCATCGAGTCTTAAAACCCTTAAAATTCACTAAATGTCAGTAAATGTAATAAAATTCGGTATAAATCAATAGTCGTAAATTGCTATTATTGCAATTATGTAAGTGAATAAATATCAACTGACTGCTTAAAGAAACATTTTTGAGAATGTATCTCAATTAAGATTTCGTAAAATTTAGAAATGGGAAATTTATTTCAATATTTTCGATACCAATTATTATTGTTTGAAAATTGATGTCGAAAGTGTTACTGAGGACTAAAAAAGAACATCAGAGAAACTTTATGCCGTAAAACCGGTAATTTTTACGCAATTGTAGTTTAAATATTGACTGATTTTGTAGTAAAATCTTGCTTGGTGAAAATGTCAGCAGAATGTCGTAACTCTTCCATAATCAATGATGTATATGTATACAAATTAATGATATTTTGTTCACCAACGTTTCGTAAATTATTCAGTGATAACATTACAGTTAATCACCGAATGATTATAGAATCTTAGGACATATAAATGATTCATATCACCGAATAAATAGTAATAACCGTTCGAACAATGAGAACATTCTATTGAAATTTACTAATAATTAAAAACATACTGACTTTGCTAATTATTACTTTTCACGTTAATTGTTCATTGTAAAACCTGTAGTTGCAAACTGCTAAAGCCATTATTCAATTGATACATTTTTCAAATTCATTTCGCAAAACTACAAAATGAGTTACTAACATCACTAAAAACGTTTTCCAATTGTTCATATTCAAATGAATATGGGGTATTTTCCAATAGTTAACAATCAACATTCCAAAATTTCATTATGTTCTTCAGCATATAGCATTGAAATATTCCAGTATTTAGATGGCTCAATTGATAAATTGCAAAGTTTGACGACACAAACAATTTTCGTCTTTTGCAAATTCCACTTGTATACTTGTTTGCTGTTATTATCCAGTTTATTCATTCAATAAACATCTGTACACTCTACACGGCGATTATTATTATTACTGGTAATTTGTTTACTTGGCCAGTCAACCAGTCAAGTAGTCATCCACTGGAGCAAGGTGACACTTTTAACGTGACAACATTTCTAAATGTGTATTTTCTCATTGTAAACGTTGTACCATTATAATCTAGATTCTAGAAGAAACGACGTTGCTAGCATGACAATCAATCATGAGATCATTTTCAACATTGGTATTCACATCTTACCGTCTCATTGAATTAATGCCAACTATTTTTTTGCATTGTCAGATAAAAATCCATGAATAAATCATAAGTTTTTATTAAAGTGCTTTCGTTACAGGATCATTTATTTCAAATCCGATTTATTTAAAATGAAAAAAGTTACATCACCTCAACAAAAATCAAAGCAGGTTATAATTATGTATTATTTGCAAGAACTATATCTTCATTATATAGTAACAAATTATTCATTAATTCAGTACGAGT
This sequence comes from Aleochara sp. GC000083, assembly GCA_030264555.1. Taxonomy (NCBI): domain Eukaryota; kingdom Metazoa; phylum Arthropoda; class Insecta; order Coleoptera; family Staphylinidae; genus Aleochara; species Aleochara sp. GC000083. The sequence continues at coordinate 22,352 of JARJDZ010000170.1, forward strand.
TCACCTTGATTTTAAAGCCTAAATTAGTGTAATTCATTAAGTTTCTTCAGCTAAGCATATTAATCTCATTATTATTCATCGAACTTCTTCGTAATTCTTGCGGAATATGTTTCGTTTTCGAAATATGTTTACACATTGAATAAATTCATGTTAGTCAGCTTATGGGATTATGGAATATATGTAACATCTTTATTTATTGCTTATTTAAGTAAATAAGTGATAACCTCTGATTAATTTCTGTCGTGGTTTCATATCAAGTTTGTAGAACACTTGTGATTTAACCTTTGTAAACAGCATTAATGTGGAACGAAAAATTTCTTAGAAAGTCTAGAAGAATATTAATATGTACATAAATATTGTGGTTTTGTTAATTCCAAGTATTTCTGTGATAAAATTTTATGTTTTTGTTTATGTTAGCTACTGATATTAAACAGAACCAAAATGATTTTTATTATTGTAGGATATTTATTGAAATTTAATTTAGAGTTTTAGAAAGCATTTCTAATTTGATATCAGAAGAATGTTGTTTTAATAAGTTTCAATGAGTCTATCAAATTAAAGAGATTTCAAGCAAGAATAAACTAAAAATGTCAGTAATTTTATTTATCAGTGAACTTATGAACCTGAATGATTTTATTTGCAGCAAATTTTCTTGGAAACTGCTTTCAAACTATAAACTGAGTAAATTTTATTATGTCTTAATTTTTCTATTAAATTAATATTAAACCAATAAAAAAATTTAATTTTCTGGATAAAATCGTACTTAAAAAAAATAAAAAGTTCAAATTTTGTAATTGTTAAATGGCTGGTTATATTTGAAATATGAAATAAAATTCGTTAATTGTTTATTGTACAAGAGTGCACTAAAATTCCAAAATCAAATTAATTATTTAAACTTAATTAAATATACTACAGTAAATTAAATGAAGCAATAATTTTGTCTTGTTACAATTATTTATGTTGTTTATTTCTTGCAATTTAGGTCAAGGCAAATTTGACGTGCCCTTCTTGGAACCAGCTCTGCAATTCTGCACGCACTTAATCTACAGATCAGCCGGTATCAACGCAGAAACCTTCAAATTAGTTCCATTGAATGAGCACTTCGACGTCACTAAAGATCAGTATCGCAAAGTAACCGAGCTGAAGAGACGCTACCCAACACTTAAAGTCTACTTAGCTGTTGGTGGCGGCGACGATGACCAAGAGTCTGAGAAATATTTAACTCTGGTAACTATTTACTCAATTTTTATTTCTAATTGAAAATAACATCTAAAATCATTCCAGTTGGAAAGCGTTGAACACCGCATTGCTTTCGTCAACTCAGCCCATACTTTAATTAAGACGTTCGGCTTCGATGGCATCGACCTTGCCTGGCAATTCCCAACCAACAAACCGAAAAAGATCCGCGGCAAGGTGAGCTCCTTCTTCCACAGCCTGAAGAAGAAGATCGTCGGCACCTCGAAGGTGGACGAAAAGGAAGAGGAACACAAGGAACAATTCACCGCTCTGGTGCGCGAAGTGAAGAACGTCTTCAAGCACGACGGACTCGCCGTAACCGTCACTGTCCTTCCCAATGTCAATTCAAGCATCTACTTCGATGTTCGTAACATCGTTCCGCAAGTCGACTACATCAACCTTCTGGCATTCGATTTCCGCACCCCAAAACGCAATCCTAAAGAAGTGGACTACCCAGCACCTCTGTACAACCTCATCGATCGCAAGGAAGATGAGAATGGTAATGCCTGGGTGCAATTCTGGTTGACGCATGGTGCGCCCAACAATAAGTTGATCTTCGGTATTCCAACCTATGGACGCGTCTGGAAGATGACTGAAGATTCAGCCATCAGTGGCGTGCCACCGTTCGAGACTGATGGTGCTGCTGAAGTTGGACCATACACCAATCATGAGGGTCTGTACGCGTATCCGGAAGTGTGCGCCAAGTTGGCAAACCCTAACAATTTGAAGGCTGGACAAGGAAAACATCTGCGCAAGGTTGGAGATCCATCCAAACGTTATGGTGAGTCTCAGTTACAATTTTTCTGGGATGGTAGTATAAGTTGAACATTTCAGAGGAATGGCACACAATTGATGTGTCCAAGCGATTTGGTAGGTATTTAATGCACGTTAAAATCGAATAATGTATTCCTGGGATTTGTAGTAAAATAGTTTTCATATATTTAGTGGAAATGAAATAACTGGAAATTTATAATTTTAGGCACATATGCATTCCGTTTGCCTGACGAAAATGGCGAAAATGGAGCTTGGGTGGGTTATGAGGATCCTGACACAGCTGGTAATAAGGCCGGATACGTTCGGGACAAGGGACTTGGTGGTATTGCAATTTTCGATTTGACTTTGGATGATTTCCGTGGTCTCTGCACCGGAGATAAATATCCAATTCTTCGTGCTGCGAAATTGAGGCTTTAAATGGACATGATCCAAGAAAGGACGTTTTTAATAGTTTTCAAATTTCAATATAATGTTACATCCTAATTTCGTATTTGCGTTGAACAAATCCAATAATAGTGATTAAATTTTTATTTACAAACGCAATTTTATGATGAAACTGCAAATGATGAAATTACATATTTTATTACAATATTTTAATTGTATTAATTACCATAACCTTATTGCAGTTAAATTCTTTTTATCCAGGACAATAAACCAACTTGTCTGAAAGGTGTCCGAATTGTACTGGCTGGTTTAAAACTCAAATTCATATTTTCTATACACTTTTATTTATCTAAAAGGCCATATCGTAGAGCTCATTCATTCAGGACTAATTGCAATTAACAGCCACCACAGCAGGAGCACAATTTTTTTGCTTCTTTATTCGCCAGATAAATTCTAAATTTACTACGGCAACGACAACGTACTCTAATTGTGCTGTTTGCAGCTAGATCTGTTTGTCAACGCTGATTTGTTGAGGCAATCCAGCAGTATCCTCTATTATCGCTTAACGTTGTAGTCTGGGATCATGCTCTTTGATTTCAACGTGGTAAATAGTCCTTCATTTCATTACCTTATTACTGTGGCAATATGAATCATTGAACACTCATACCGTGCAATGGAATCTTTTATAACTACTATTTTAAGATTATAGGTGCCAAAACTCGAAAAAAACAGAAAGGCGACAACTCCACAGCCATCTTCAACAGGCACGCGAAGAGAATTCGGTAGTAAAGGAAGAACCTAATTATCATTCTTAATGGTGCCAACGAATCAAATACCGAAATAACGATGAGGTAATCATCCGCTAAAAATTTCTCTTCCAATTACAGAAAGAATAGATAACCGTACATGGTCCCTCATCATGCATCTACAGAAAAGTTTTAATCAAAGTTTCGAACCGTAACCGAACCAAAAACTGATAATAGAAAGAACCGATATTTTTACTTGAACGAAAACTGGAACTAAATCGAAAATAATATCTGGTTTTTATTGTTTGTTTACCCACTTCACTATACCATAGAAAAAGGACCTCTGGTATTTATATGATTTTACCGAGGTCTGTGTTTTCCGTAACGGACTTTAATTTAGGAAAAGGGCTTCTTTGGGAAAGGGCTATGAAATCACGTGCGAGGGTTGTTTATTTATTTCGTTTCCATGGATAAATCGGAACTTAATCGATAATCAAAACACCGTTATTTTGATGGGAAAGAAAACCGGAATTGAGCCGATATATTTTTGAAAAGTTGGACCGGAACGAAACCAAGAACGAAAAAAATATCGCTTCCATTGATTTTGCTTTGCGTTAACTTCCTTCCATTATTCCTTGTTCCTTACAATATAGTGAATGCAAGACCTACGACAAATCTTTGAAGCTGCCTAGTTTATTGCTTAGTTGTTGCATCCTTGTTTCATATCGTTTGCGAAGACATCAAATCTTTGTTCTATGAAAGTGTCCTTACGATTTTGCTAGAATTCTTTTTCACTGCGTAGTGCATACACAAGCAAGTTTTTAATGCCTTCTTTTGTTCACGATGAAATAAAATTTTCTGGTAGGTCATAAGACCTTATAGGTTGCCTGTTAATATTACCCTATGCTATCAAAAATTTGTAATACATTCAATTTACAAAAAAAATCATATTTCAAGGAGAATAATAAAATAACGGTGGATAGTATAAAGTAATAATAAAATTAAGGACAAGAAGAATACTTAATGATAATTATGAATGCACTACGAGAATATTGGTGGGTGTTATGATATTCTTCAGAACTATCTGTGATGTTGGAGAGCATGTTTTGCAGATGGTTTATGACCATGTCTGCCTTAAGCAGGATGATTTGATAGTGCGCACTGCCTACACGTTTGTGCACAATTGAACGCGTTTTGCATATAAATCTTCACTTACCTTTTTCAACCTTCACTTCACCTAGATTATCGCTGCACTTCTTCTGTCCTAACCGAACATACATACTTCTACAAATATATGCCTTCTAACACTGCTTCACCAGCGAGCATTTGCTATGGACGCACTCGCAAATAGACAGATCATAAATAAGCATATCTAAATTGTCCACCACGCCACCATGGATTTTTCATCTATGGTTAATTAAATTGCATAAATCTTGTTCGGGCATGTAAGTGCTAAGTTTGCTCATAAATTTTATCCACAAGTGTGTTTGGTCTAGCTTTATAGAAGAAGTGCAATAAGAAACAGAAATCAGAAGTCAGAAATATATTAATTTATATTCAAATCAGAAAACAAAATTTTTATTGCAGGAAAATGTATCAGGAATAAAAGAAAAATACTTACAATAAAATATTTTTATTTTACCTTCCATTATTGAAGGTCGAGGAATATCACCAACAAAAGTTACTTTTCTTTGTTGAATCCTCAGCCCTTCGAAACTCTTTAGCAAGAAGGAGATTCATTGACCTAAGCAGGGTCTCGAATGCAATATCCTATTGGATTATAAGATTTTGACTTTTGAATATGATGAGACTGCACACCGATAATAATGTTTAATGTGTTCAGATCTGAGGTTCGGGTTGTGTGATTACCATACAAGTCAGCAATTTGATCCTATCCAGTTTAATTATCCTCACATCCATTCCGGAGAAAATAATGATTATTACAAAAGTTTATGTGTTACTGGTTTAACCCTGCATTTGCAACATTTGAAAACAAATTAGTCTGTTAAACACGGGATTCAAGACACGACATTTAATTACATCATAATTCCTCCTCAATAATTTATAAATAATCCTCCCGTCTCTTAGAAATGCTGGATTATTGATTTTTACTTAGCATTGTTGATTTATGTTTCTTTAACTTTTTATGGATCATATGCATATAATAAATATTTAACGACAGCTATTATTGAAAACCTCGATTTGTATCAATCCCTTCATTTTGCGCAAGGATTGAGCGGAAGGATTATAATAATGAGTAGCAAACCAGGTACATATTTGTGCGGGCTCATTGGTTTCATGTTTTACAAGGAATTCTACTGGAATTATA
>JARJDZ010000172.1:0-38797 GCA_030264555.1 Aleochara sp. GC000083
AAACGTTGATTAAATCCAAATCCTTAACTCCTATTGGCCGAATACATAACGAACGTCAAATTTAAGTATCACTAACTAATCAATGAATTAAGGAACGTTTGTGAAACCGGGCAATTATATCATATCTTCAAAATCAGAAGTATTTTTTGACAAAACCATGATTCCTAAAAGCTAACGAATCGATTTTTTACACTTCCAACTATAATTAAAGATTAAACAAATGATTCATGAGTACGGATATACCTGCATGCATAATTTATAATTATTTGGAAATATACTTGTAAAAAATGACTTCATATAAAGTTCAGAGAACCATTCTTTGATACTAAAAAAAAATAAATTAATAATTTTGAAATCTCTGTGATATTTTCATTGAAAGTAATAAAAAGGTAATTATCATAAAAATTATTAGTATTATTTGACTGAAAATATCCATAAAAAAGAATGGTTTTAAAAATGACAATATTTCAAATTGCAATTTAGTAGTAGCCAGATAATAATGGGCATTGTAATTTTTGCAATATTAATAGACTATCAAGTTTTAATTAGCAATTAAAAAAATTTTGGCTTCCAAATATTACGTCAATTCATTCCATATTTGTTATGAATTTGTTACTTCATATTCAATTTCCCGATATCAATGATTTACATCAATTTTTAATTCTGTAATTTTTATCAATAATTATCGTCGCAAAATATTGATCAATATTCTATCAAATTGATCAATTTTCTTGAATTTTTTATCAGACATTTCGTTTGTTTCTAGTAAATAATCAAATTGTTTTCATTTTCAAGTAGTACCTCTATCATTGTCTAAATTGTTTTCAACCCAATGAATCATGAACTTTTCAATTGTAAAAACGCAATTTTTACAGGCCAATCTAATGCAAAACTCATCCAGAAGGATGATTTAAGAAAGAATTCTTGAACTGGATGATCTGTTTTATCACATCCTCCTTTTTCGGAATCGCAATTTGTGTTCTTCGCAACTTATTGACTTTTTTGTCTTTTTGAATGGAAAAACTTTTGAAAAGCAAGTCAACTTTCTAGAATATTGCTTTCAGTTTTCACCAACTGCTTCTACAAAAAAAGAATTATTAAACTGTCTCGTTAAAAGATAATTATAGAAATCCCTAATAAATTAATTAGAAGAAAGATAGATAACGGAAGTAGCTTATGACTAAATTTTAAAATATGAAAGTTGTATACTCACTAAAAAACGATTTACAAAACGACTTCTCCATTTTTCCATCATCATCCTGGATCACAGCACCCTTGTACTTCTTCTTCTTCGGCAAAATATCAATCCCATTACAATTCGAAGTCACTTCCGTTGCAGCCAACGGATCCCCGTTAATCGTATACACTTGCTGTCGATTCTGCACCCCGAAATGTTGCTCCTGTCCGCCGTTTGGCACATCTTCATCGCACCTCCTCCTGAGGGACAACGCACGGACGCTGATATCATCGACCACTTGATTATGATGCATTTCTGGACTGTCGACTGGATTGCAGTCGTTGGTCGGCTGCACTTGTGCCGATTGTGTCATGGTTGTCGTCGTCGTCGATCGGTTACTCAACTATAAAAAAAAAACAATAAGAATGGTTAATAAAGATTAGCCGGCAGTAATAATATGGGCGGTATGACCGACCTCGTGCGAGGAACAACAATGCGTATCAATCAAAGTTTGGTTTAGTTTGTGGGCGTAAAAGGTCGCGCGGATTTCGTATCAATGTGCGTAGAAATTTCGCTAGAAACAAAACGGTAGCAATTGATTGGAAATGGAAATATCCACGATCGACCGGATAAGATCACTTGGTTGTGATTTCATATTTGAGATGATTAGAAAAAATGATAAGGTGTACGGATTTTTGTTGTTGACATTTTGATGGATCGCAAATTTCTATGTAAAGTTTTACATCAAAGTTCATTTGAGTACATTTTACAATTTAATTGCCATTTTTAGTTCTTCTCATTGTCAGAACATTAGAAGAACATTATTTTATTTTTCTTATCTTATGAAGAACAGAAAATGCCAAAAATTTCTATTTAATAATAACTTTAAGAAAGCTCTTAAAAATTTCTTTGAAATACCTGCTCGTTTTGGACAGATCAAAATATAATTATTTATCTAAAAATTCAAATTCTTGCAAAACGATTACATAAAATTCTTTAACAACATTACGAAATCCCAACATCAACAACAATTACGCGCCAAATATAGCAACTGATAACATTTCAGACAATTGCAATTATACGAATTTGCATTATAATTAACTTTTATACCTTTTCGTTGATAGTACAATGTATTGATAACAATTTTCGGACGTAATTCCAATCAATAACACACCAATTCATGCACTTTAAACAAAACCTTCATGAACAATACAACATTCCCGAAAATTAGTTTACAAAGAAATATCAGTCGCATCTACAGCTCAGAATTGCTTATGAATTATTTCACTTCTGACACTCTTTTGTAATTAGCGCTCACAATGATAGTCGTTATCACAGACTAATTAGCACAATCGAACTGATCCGAGCTGAATGCATGCCGAACAATAAATATATAACAACAATTGTTGCGCCCCCGCTGCAAAACGCTGCTCGCATGCCTCATTTGTCATCGCATTCTTCGACGAACTAATCGAACATTACCACGAATTTATTTTCATACGGAGTATTCACATGTATAATTATTGATAACCTTCCGTTTACGTGAATCGCGCGTACGAATAACAATGATCTAGCACTCATATTCTTTTTAATATGATGTTCTTGATGGACAACAATTCGAATGACATTTTTAAAACGTGCGTTGCAATTCAATGTTTGTTATTTAATTTGGAAAACGGAAGTTAAGATGACACTCGAACAAGACCTTAACAACAATTTTCATTAACAAATTGCCATTTCAATTTTTGAATATGAAATTATTTCCATATTTTTGAAACATAACATAACTAAAAATTCTTTACCATGAAATCGATAATTGTTTTCAAAACAATTTGTGGAATTGCAGATTTTTGGCATATTACACATTTCAAATCCAAAACTATTGAAGTGCACTCTGATTTTAATCATTGGCAATCTTCCAAGAATGTTTACGCATTTAACGACTTTTTTGCAAATTGAACTTGTTGATTGTGATGCGTTTAACGATGCAATGCAACTACTCGCAAAATTTCGATTACGTTTTCGGCTCCTTGTCGACAACTCACACACGACTTTTTACAGCAAATATTTAACAAGATAACAATACTCACAATTCTCAAAACAAATACCATGCGAACAGTTATGCAAATTCAAACAATTCCTCTCCAAAAAAAATTCACATCGCAGACATTGACTTGAAAGTGTGGGCAATTCGCAATTTGTTGCTGGATGAATGTGCACGTTATGTTTTCAAAGTCAATATGCAATGTCAAGCACGTTTGTCTGATTACTGTATTTTATAATAAGTTGGCTGCTTGCAAAAAGCGAAAACGCTCGTCGTTTCATTTGTCTAATTTGATGCGGAATATAATTTGTTATTATACGAGTAATATTTGCGAAATGAAAATACAAATTCGTTTATAATTGACCTAGGCTTTAGTAATAACAATAATTTGCGCCAAGTTTTTGGTGAATATGTAGTTATTTTATGTTATATAATTTTAAAAAAATGTTTGTATTTTGATTTAGAATTTGATGTTCTTGGAATGTAATTATTATCAGATATGTATTAAATTGTGATTTGAATATTTAATTAATGACCTTTTTATTGTTTAAATTTGTCACTTTCAAGTTTTTGATTTTGCAAATAAAGAACAAAAGTTAAGTGAATAATTTCTTATCAGTCAAGTGATTGACAGTTAGTTCATTTTCTGTAATGATATATGCAAATATTTCGCATAATTTGATAAGAAATTTTTGCAAATTCATGCTAAAAACACATTTTTAAAAATGATTAATCAATTACATGTGAATTTCAACCTTAATTGAATCAATTTTGCATAGAATTCTTTCAGTTTTTCTTGCAAAAATTTTGCTGTTTCGTTATTTTCATTTATTTAGCTTTTACCACAAAATTCTTAGGAATCCCCAAAAATGTTTTATCACACATAAATAACAACTTTCCCGCAGCCGAAAATGAAAATGCAAATGAACGCGCGAATTTCAGTGAATTCAATTAAGTTATGCGGCAATTTTTCAGCACAATTCGTACTACTTTCATATTCTGCACGGCGTGCGACTAATAAATTAATTTCATACACATTACGGCCGTAATTATATTCCAGCAAGCGTCAGAGAGACGCGCATTATTATCCTGATTATGAATCTGCTAATAAATATTAATGCCGTTTGTTTATGCGCGTGCGTTCATTTGAAATTATTTACATTGCCCGGAGGCGGCTAATGCCGCTCCCGATTCCGCAGGTTACTTTGACAGTTCCGCATGGCTTAATGCGTGCACACCAACCGGAAATCCGGAAACGTATCGTACTACAAACACGATTTATATGCGTGGACTGAGCGAATGGGCGCTGTTACATTTTTCCGATAGTTAAAATGTAATTACAATGAACATTTATCAGGCAATATGCATTTTTGTAAACATTTCTCCCCCTCCTCCTTTCGATTGCGTGGGTGGTGAACAAATTTCAGGTTCGAAAATGATAAATAGCATCCATGTCCGGTGGCAAAAAATAAATATTTAAATTCGGAGCGCGTTAAAATTAATAGTTTTGTTTTCAATTGGCGTATTCTGATTGGCCACATGCCAAAAACTCGCTATTTTGTTGCATCCGAATATCGATATGGATGCAACAAATCGTCTGATCATATTTACCTCTTATAATTGGAAATAAAATAATTACAATCGATAATGTAAACAACGAGTTATAGTTTCATAAAATATTGATGTGACATCATAAAATGTAAGATTAATTACATTTTTTCAGAAAATTAAGTGAGACAACTAATTTTCATGCATAAATCAAATCATGCAAAAATTATTCTGGACTTTTTAAATGTAAATGTATATGCAATAAAAAAACTTTTGATTTGCTTGCTGAAGAAATCAGCAATGAAACAATAAGTGTATAAAAACAAATGAAATCCTGATATGAAAGAAAAGTAGTAAAAAACACCTCAAGAAAAATACCTATGAGGAAAAGTTGAAAAGAAATAAATTAATGATTTCGACCGGCTTCGAAAGTTGGCGGGAAATTCACGAAGAAAAATTAACATAACGAATCGTAAACCGGGAAAAAGAAGTACTCGGGAGGTGGGAAGGCCCCCAAGAGTATAGCCACGCATTAAAACTTTGCCCATCGCACACATCCAGCAAGTTTTCAAAGCTTGTAGCGACCGTTCCTTGGTTCGCTCCAACGTTCGTACCTGCTGCTGGCTTCCCGTTCGCCTTTTGTACATTTATCCAGCTTCCGGTCGGCGGCAACATAAGCCCGGGATCCGGTTGATTAACGTTCGGGACGCGCACGTGAGTCAACCCAGAAGAATTGACTTGCCGACAATCAATAAATCATCTCCCTCTCTGAGACCAAGCAACACCGGGAAATTAATCCATTTCTTTGCGTTGTTCCAGACCTGACGATGAAGTCGTCCAAGTACACGCAGGCGACGAGCCCCATGGACAACGACTACCGCGACTACCAGAACATCGGGACGATCATCCCCAACGAGCCCAATCTGAACCATACGCGCTACGAGAACAGCGAGGAGTTGCTGCTCAATCACTATGATTACCATCGATCCGAGATGCATCGGCCGCATCATCTTCACCATCAGCACGGCACCCTGGAGCGCAACGCGAATAATGTCCAGGTGGTGCACAATGCGGACGAGTTCGATTGCCAGTGTACGATGCATGCGTTGCCGCCTGCACGGTTCAAGCAGTACAACAGCGAGCAGAATATTGCGCGAAATTTTGCGGCGTCGTTGGCGAAACTGGATAACGCCAGTCAGTTTAGTTTGGACCGCAAGGCTGGTGTTGGAGGCGGCGGTAAAAAGCCGCCGCATGCGTATAGTTGTGAGCAGAACCAGAAGGTAATGCATAAGCTGGATGTGAAGAGGATGCGCTCTCCGGAGGTGATCAACGTGCATCGCTACGATGGTAGCTATGGAGGTGCTGAGATTCCAGGGGTTACTATCTATGATGATTATGGTTTTCGTGGGAATGTTGTCACCACGGGAGGTACCCTAAAACGAAACCAAATTGAAAGGTCAGTTTTACATTATCAACTACATACCATAAATTGTTCCAAGTGTTCCAAGATTCCTCCAGGTAAAACTGAGTTGTGGATTCATCCTTTCGAAAACACATTTTTATTAAATTCCTCACTTTGAAAACATATTATATTCTTCAGGGGAATCCCCACGAAACTGATCACTGATACATCTTCATTGATCTCCGGTGCTTCTCGTAGATTCTCTCAACGCCAGCGGATTAATCCAACTTGTCGCGACTCCTGGAGCAATTCCAGGTGGAAGTCCCCCAAGTGCATGCGCTTAAATTCTACATGCTCAATTTGGCGTAAGATAGTTTTCGATGCAGCCTCGAACGCTTCCCGTACAACTGCGGTCGGCGTCGTCGTCGACGTGGGTGGCGTTGTATGAAGTTGGAATTAATAGCAAATAGTTGAACACATGTACTCGCCGGCCCAGAATGTGTGCATTGAAGGCAATAGCGGGCCCGCCGAGTGCGCTTCAATCGCAATAAGCGGGCAAAGAACGCGGGGGACGGGATATATCCATGCCAGGAAGTTTCCCGGTTGCTCGATTCCATTCCGCGTGTGCTCTTCCTCGGTCTACTTTCGTCGGCGGTGGCTGTCGGGAGTGCTCCGAGTGCCATAACCACTTGAATTGAATGCCTTCCTCAAGCTTGCTTTGCCTTCGAGCACGGCGACGGCCCCGAATTGGTTGGTTCTCTGCGAGTTGTGTCCCTGATGCGTTCGTATTGCAGATTCGTAGCGCACACCTCGATTGTTGCCATTCAAGGATCCATTTACAAATTGCAAATCGGTGACTTTTGATGGTTTCGATGAGGTATTTTCGAGATTGCTTGCGCTTCTTCTTCTTCTGCGGTTCAATTAACATTTACGGAGTATTACGGAAAGATGCATCATGATTTTAAGACCATAGACTCATAGAGTATAGTTTCTTTGTGTCGAAGTTTGTTAGTACTTCAAATTCAGTAGAAACATTATTTTTCCAAGAGATTGACTTTGTATACAATGTAATATTGACTCAAGTCTTCATCTCATGTCAGATAACAATTAAATTGTGAAACAATAGCATCATCTACAAGTTTCTTGGTCTTTCGGACCATGGGATGATTTTATATTCAAAAATCATCAATAAATCTAATACTTTAGCTACAATTTGCAGATTCCTTGCTTTTCCATTCTGGAATATTCATAATCAATCAAAATTTTCAAATTTACCATGGATATGATATTGGGAAAGTACTCAGAAAGTTGAACATCCAAAGATTTCCTTCTATCGTTGTTTCTTACAAAATCCTCATCCTCTTGCTTTGTACTTTTGGACCACACATCTTAATGATATCCCCATCATCATCACCAACTGGTTTTCCAAAAGGTCAATTCCTCCTCCAACCTCCTCACACGAAGACGACAACAACAAAAAAGAACAAATGATAAAGAGCTCTGGAATTTACCCCCATAACACATTTGATATCTTTACGAGCGAAAGCCGTGCAAGAACCGAAAATGTGTTTATCATTTGTTTTCATCTACGTCCAGGGCGAACGGCGGGCAGGCAACCAAACGGCGGCCGGCTGGGGACGGCATGGACTCCGAAATGGACGATCCGGAATTGATTTTCGAAGTGGACCAAATGCGCACGGCCGGCACCGTCGTCGTCGGCAGCGGCGTCGGAGGCGGCGAGTGTCCCTGCGCCTGCGAGCACGTCATCTACGGCCCCGGCTACACCAACTGCCTCCAGGTGAGTCGTTGCCTCCATCCAAAAAATGCTCCGCCGAAAAACACCAACTTCCCATAACGAATACTCAATGCGAGCGGAATTGTATCCGAGAAATAAGTTAATCATTCATTTTCAAGTGTGCGAATCGTTTATCCGCGCTGGAAAGCAAATAAATTATACGAGCCTAGTTATGGAAGCGTGGGCCAAGAAAAAACCAAGCAAATTGACACGAACAGCAACAGTCATTAATAATTGTTAGTTCGCTGATCTCGGATGAAATCCCTTCAGAGTTTTTGTAATGCGTCCATATTGTTGAACTTTCTTGCTGCAAGTACAGCAAACAAAGACGTTGTTATCGTGCAACCGCCTCAAGTGAAACGCACTGGAGGGCAGTGCACTGGCGAATTATGCGCCGTTGTTCTTTTTCGCGCATGCCGTAAAATCAACACCAGACAAACAATGCGAACTTCAAATTGAATTTTACGCTTTTACGATTCCCAGTTAAAAGTTTATGCAATTCCCGCTTAAGTGTGCAACGCACACGAATCTGTCCATACCTCGTGGGTTTCATTGGAAAAAAAGGCGTAAAAACTTACTGCGAGTTTGAAAAATGCAGAACGCCATAATAGTTTCCCCTTCAGCGTGCTCCACGTTCGCTTCATAAGTTGGTGTTGGCCGGAAAGTTGCTTGTGCGAGTCGAAACTATAACAAAGTTCGGGGTTCAATCTGGAACGAGTATTAAGTCATTAAATTTCGCAAACGAAGCAGAGAGAAACACACTCCGTTCGCTCTTCCGTCTTCTTATCGTCGTTTGGGCGCGCTGCATTGTGCTTGATTGCGTGTGTGTCAAAGCACGCGTAATAATCCCAACGAGACGAGGCGGAAAAGAGAACGGGACATCTACACCTTGAGAAGGAAGCTTACCGAGCGGTTCTCCTTGTTTCTGCGACTAGTTTCGGGTTCAATGCGTTTCCAGTCGCCAAATGCGTCCGGACACTGATTTGTTCGACGCTCCATGTTCGTTCGGCTTGTTATTTCTTCCAAGTCTACCTTTACCTTCCTCCATCTGCTTTTTCACGGGTTCAATTTGCGACGACGACGGTAAAAGCAGTCCGAGTTGTTTTCGACTGACTTCCCAATAGGATACTAATCGAAATCATTCAGCCATACGACGATGAATGACATTCTTGCTGCGGTGGATTTCTTGCAAATATTTCCTGAGTGCATCGATGACGTTTATTGCGTGTTACGATGCTCGAGGCGCGTTTAGTTTAAAGCTCTCAATCGTAAATTCCAATGCAAGCGCCGAGTTGGGATCTGTAGCGAGAGCAACATATCATTTCGGGTTCTCAGCGGGCGCTCTTGCAGCCAACCAGCATCGTTACGGGGGCCCCACACTCCGAGGCTGATTGTGTCGAGTTGGAAGTCGTTCTTTATCCCATTGCAATGCACGAAGACAGCCAGCCGAACCTTAAAAACGCAATAAAACTCAATACTTCCATCGCATACAATTGTTGAATATGGATTTATATCTCACCGAATCGTTTCGCACTTACTTGCATCTGGAGCGCCGTGGAATCAATCCGTAATCACTTATTTAATCAAATTCATCCAGCGAGTGATTTTTTGTGCATTAATGTTTGATGAATTCAGCCGAATCACTTCGAGGGGAGTTCCAACGTGGAGATTGAGGTTATGTTCGCGTTCCTTGAAAAGTATCAAGAGCACATTAGTATTAATGGGGAATTAAATACCGGCTGGCTTGAATATCGAAGTTCTACTCCACATTTTCGGCCGAGTGATTGATCACTTCCACTCGCGTGCATCTTTTCTTCTCGAGGGGCCCCATTTCGGGGGGCACCGTGCACGCTTTCCAGCCGCGTAAGCATCCGCCGAGCTTGTTCGCGCATACCGAATATCTGCACACTGTTGTGTTTCACTTTCCACATTCCGCACTTGTCGTTTATTCGTTCCACTCGGCGCGTTTTCCCCGTCGACGACGGGTTACTTACAATTGCACCTCTTCGTTCCTCGCTTAATTTCCGTTAACAACGTTACTCGCGCGTGAAATGCTCAGCATGTGTGCCAGGGTGGTGAAACTACTCGCCGCTTAGTGGCACGTCAAACGATCGCAGCGCCATCACTGTCGTGTGAACGTAAACAATACCAAGGACTACAACAAAGATGACTTATTGCACTGAAAAAATATAGTGCGAATATTTTTAATGCAAAATGGATATAAATAACAACAATGTCCGTAGTTTTCAGATAGCGAGACGTATATAGTTGATTTACGAGCGTAATTACCCATGCATTTCGTGTGATTTCCCACCACCCCCACGGAAAAATGTGAAATATCTTTGGTGTCGTAATAAATTCCCGAACACCTGAGTGTTCTTCGTGCCGCATCCCTGCATATATTTCTTCAGGGAAGCATTACGCACATAAATTGCACCAGGTCGACGTTATCGACACGCGCATATAGCACCTTCGAGGGCATTTTTCATAGATAGCGCCACCAGCACGAAAGTTTTTAAATTACAATGTCGAGCGACACATTTAATTGAAATCTAAATATTTACGCATGCATCGACATTGCCCGACGTTCACGTAATCTCTAATTTCGGTGCATGTCAATTGGTTTAAGTTGTCCGAGCAATTGCTACGTACATTCAGCACAGCTCAATGGTGGCGCGCATTCTAATTACGCCCCGGCTGTACATGAATAGATCTCTACTCGACACACCATGCATTGTTAATCTAATTATAAAATGGGGACGCATCCGCTCAAAAGGGCAATTTAAATTCGAATTTCATTTCGTTTTCACTGTTGGTTTTATTTCAATTGAATCCCTTCGTGAATGCCACTATAAAAAAGGTGATTCCTTTGTGGAATAATTGTCAACAACAGATGGCGCTGCTGGGAAAAAAGTACGGCACGCACGTAAATCCCGTGTATTATTCGATTGCGTTGTATTTTTATTGTTTTCCGCACACTTGGCACCTATTTATGCGGGGGGCCATTGTTTGGCCGCCCCCTGGAACGATCCCCATAACAATAATAATGTTTAGAGAGGAATGCCGCCCTCGCATGAGTTAGGAGATGGGAATGACCGTGTGGGTGGTTGCATATCCTTCGGGGGCGGCAATAGTTTCATGCCTATGGCATTCGTCGAGTGGTCCGGCGCTGCGCTCGTAAAATATAACCGGACGAAGTGGCTCGTAAAGAGGATTAAATCGTCCGCGAACGACCTTTTACCAAAAATATACTCGCGTTGTTCCGTTTGCCGCCTGCGATGCTGCAACCCGCAGCGCGCGGACAATGGCGTGTGGCTGGAGGCGGCTGTTGTGCATGCCGATGCTCTTCTAGCGAGGATATCCAGCGTAATCCCGGAAAAATAACCCGGAAAAAAGTTAAAGTATTAGTTGACTAGTTTTTGTTGTAGCCTATGCTTAAATTCATATTTATTCATGCTGAATCCGCACTGAAATATAACCTGCAAAATGTTTTACTAAAAATTGTTTATTGTTTTGACGTGTAGCGACATCTATCGGAGGATTAATGAATCTAAAAATGTTTGTATTGAAGAAAAAAAAAACAGAAAATGTTATCCTTGAAGGACAAATATAAAGTAATGACATCTCGCGACGAAAACGAATATCACCCGAACGCCATTTTGGCGCAAAAAAATAAACAACGCGAAGCGGATGGTTTTCGCCGGAGGTGCATCAAATCTAGTCGTGTATCCGTTCGCTCCTTCGGGGGCGGCGTGGGCGCAATTTCCCGGATGGAAGGTAATTTGGTAAAAATTGTTGAGCATGTCGAAAATCATATTCGTACCCAATTCGCGTTCGCATTTGTCGCTGCCGGCGGCAACGTCGCATCCCGCACACGTCAAGATGGAAATGCGGCCTCCATATATCCACACATAACCTCCCTCTTCACACACACATTTACAGATAGCATGGTCCTGGCATCCCTAATATTCCCAGCACCGGAAATGCAACACGACCATTGGCATCCGAATGCATCTGAGCGTCGATCCTGATGCAGACGAACGATGCGCACGTTCCCGAATAAGTATTGCTGAAAGTTATGAGCGGATTTGTGCCGAGGACGCGACCAGACTGAGACATCAATGACGTTTCTGGGAGACGATCATATGCGGTGCGCGATAAGAGGGCCAAATTGAAAGGACACGAGTTGAAAACGATTGAATGCAGAAGAAAAAAAGCGAAATGAAAGGATGCAATCATCGATTTTAATCCGGTGGTTAGATGGCGCCACTTGTTATGTCAACAACGACACATGTCAAAGATGGGTATCACGCATATATATAATACTACTATATTGCGTATACCGTAGAAAAAATTCCCCGAAGAAAGCTAGACAGAACATATGATTTTTTGTCCTTGTACGTACCGCGAATTTGGTTATTTGATTGGTTCTNTTCGATTTGGTACGTGCAAGGACAGAAAATTCATATGTTCTGTCTAGCTTTCTCTCGACAAAAATTTTATAGGGAAAAATAGCCGAACACGCAATATAGGAGTATTATATATATGGTATCACGGCGATTTTAATTCGTTAGTTGCTTCCTAGATGGCGCTACTTGTCAAAAATGTCAAAATTTCTAAAATGCAAATTTCCAAACTCATTTCAACAGGAAGTTATCTACCGGAAATCAAAAACGTCGCCCATCATGCAGCAATTTACATTTAAATGAGCCATCTCCCCCCACCACAACCGTGTAGGGTTGTGACTTGAATGCATTCTTGCCAATTAATATTTTAATTAACCAATAACGCATGGAGAAGTTGTCGACGAAGTGAAAAATGCCAATTCATTAGTTTCGCGCTTTCAATCAGCGCAGCAACAACTTGTTTAATTAACTCAAGCACTAATTAAATATTTTCAACCCGGCCGCGAAGTTGACGCCTCCCCTCCACTTTTCCCCGCCACCCCCACTACCAATTGTTGATTGTTTGCACTTGACAGCTAATTTTCGAAAAAGTCTCGTTTAATGACATCATTTTCATTCATTTACATTTCGTTCAAAATTTTCATTAATTTTTTAGTCAAATATTACAATTTTAATATTGAAAATTACAAGTAATTAACTTTCATATATGAAAACTTTAGGCAACCCACTCAGCAGGGCTTTAATTATGTACGTGTTTTATAGTATAAATACCATTTAATTAAACGGAATCAACATAATGAATAATATCTATAAATAATTATATTTTGTACCTATAAATTTCATTTTGTTGAGTTTTAGTTATTTATGCAACCCAAATAACACAAAATATGAAGTACAATATATGTGTTGTTGAAATACTATAAAAAATGCTTATTGATATTGATGACAAGAAATAATAATAAAAAATCAAAAGTTTGTTTTTATATAGGCAACCCAATTAACACTTGGATTGGAATAAATCAAAAATTCGCCACTTTCCACCGGAAATAACATGTCACCTCGTAACCTCGAGGAAAGACAAATCCCCTGGAACACATATTTCCATTCAGATATACAATTTTATTTCTTGCCTTCATTTCCGGAATTTGTCGCTTCTTTCATCTTCGTGTTTACGTGCGCGCGTCGTTCAAACGATAGTTGTATTCCTTTGTCTGTGATACGTTTGTACGTCTGCCGCCCCCGCACCACCCCCACCACTCATCAGTTTTTTTGCGCCATCTTGTCAAGCATGCACGGGCGGAAAAGAATTCCAACCAGCGCTCTCTGTCGGCAATTTCGCATCCGGGTGGTGTGCCTGCGGCGATGCTTGAGACGTCTTCAACCCCCCTCCCCCAATTTCGCAGACGTACTTATGACGTCGAAGCGGGAAGCAAAAAAAACAGGGAAAACGGGGAAAACCAAAAGTCATAAGATATGCATTTCAAGATGGAACGTGTGTGTAACACATATTTGGACGCTTTATGAATTACTTGGTGGGGTAAACCCGGAAAACCCCCGACGGGGAAATGTTATCCCTGTCTGCATTTTAACTGTCATTTCTTCTACACATAAGTTTTTTATGAGTTTTGTACCAGGGACGCCATCTACACATTGGTAGATGAATGAATCGTCGTGGGGGTCACTTCAAATTA
Source organism: Aleochara sp. GC000083 (assembly GCA_030264555.1). Taxonomy (NCBI): domain Eukaryota; kingdom Metazoa; phylum Arthropoda; class Insecta; order Coleoptera; family Staphylinidae; genus Aleochara; species Aleochara sp. GC000083. The sequence continues at coordinate 14,064 of JARJDZ010000172.1, forward strand.
ATGTTTTGTTGATGGATGATAGACGCCATCTAGCGACGTGTAGCATATACACAATTGGATGGAAAAGTCGAGCGTGGAACAAGATTGTCTCGGTAAATGAACACAACATGCTGCGTTGACAAAGTGGGATGCGAATGGAATTTCCTAATGCAATTTTCGAGCGCTGCGAGTGTTGCAACTCGTTTGCATTCGGTCGGGGTGCACGCGCCCCAAGCCAGAAATATGAAAATTAAAGAAAATCCGAATGAGTGAACTGCAACTCGTCCAGCGGACATGGGGAAAAAAGCGCGCCGGAAATGCATGGAGACACACAAGAGAAAACGGGTTTGCAAAAAGGAGATGGCGGGAATGGAGCGGGAATTGCGACTGAGTGGTGGTGGTGGGGGGCGAAATGAGAGAGGAAAAGCAATTTGGTAGGACTAGGCTAGCTTTTAATTTTATTAAAACTTGGAGGCACAAAGCGATGCAACGCAATGCAATGCAAAGTAATGCGAAATTGTGCAACAATATTGCATTCTTTATTCCGCCATTGTTGCTCATAGAAGTGGGGGAAGGGTTGTGACAAAATATCAGTGCTTTCTGAAAAATTTTCTGTATTACACATTGCTAGATATTTTCCATTCAAAATACAGAAAGTATTCGAATTAAGTAACATACATAATTTTGATTTTTATATGTAATTCAGTTTGTAACAATTGCAATTCAGATTTGCAAATATTATTGAGAAAGCATAAATTTAATATCAGAAACAATATTTCAGATTATCAAACGTTATTCATTATGTGATACATCAAATGAAATTCAGAAGAATTCAAATGCAAATCTTAGTTCCACTTTTTGTTCAATAGTATATATTTTTATAGATAAATTATACAGAATTCTTTCTGAATTTCAAATGACAATTTTGACTTACATTTCATGAATCGAAATTACATTTACATCATTCTGAATTAGTAACGTTTTCTGAAATACAATTCAACTTTAGAAATTCATTAAAAATTCTTTTTTTTTTCTGAAATTCAATCGAAGCTTTCTGAGCTTTTTCTGTACCTAAATCATTCCTCTATTATTTGCACAATTTCCTGTCAAAACGAGATGATTTACCCTCTGGGAAATCTCCAACATAGACAATTTTTATGTGCTGAATATGCGATTTCATTTGATTTTATGATAGTGCCCTTATTCCTCGCCATTTTTAGTCTTAAGCATTCGGGGCGCACAGTCAGCAATCGACTTGCAGAACAATGCCATCGAAACTACATACGAGCACTAGCGGCCGTTTTGGCGAAGAACAAAGCGGACAAAGAAGTCGCGCGCCGCTCGCAAATGGCGTTCGGCTAGGTTTTATGTGCGAATAATTTTAATTTCGCGCACGCCTACGAGCCGACAATGAGGAAGTAATGAAATTTAAACATCATAACCGGGAAGCGCGGTGGGACAAGAATGCCATTCGGTCCATTCATTCATTCATTCGTTCGGTAGTTTTGCTCGTTGTTTCTGGGCTTTATGCGAGTCGAACGAATTGTTTTCCATTCGGCATGGATATCAAATTTGCATTCGCGAATGCGTCCATACATTTTCGCGCATGGACAATGTGCATTCGCAAATTATGTAATTGCGCGAGCTTCCTTTTTGTTTTGGACCGCATTGTTCTCATCGTTTTTGTGGTTGTCATTAATTATAGCTTCTTTTATTAGTATGGCGTAGTGGATTGTTTAAATCATTTTTGGTTTATTATTTACAGAAGTGTTGCAGTGATTAGCTTAATGAAGTTAATTAAATGACTTCAATTTTTCATTCTTCTACACTTATATTTGTTATTCCGATTTTTAAATGAAATGAAATCAAAATTAAAATCGAAATAAAATACCAGAAAAAAAAATAAGAAATAAACGATTTTTTGTAACAATTGATTAATGAAAAAATGCAATTCAATAATAATCCTTCCATCTACAAAATATGAATAAAATCCTAATAAAACCTGATGACATATTAAAGACCGAACGATAAAGAAATTTTGTAACAGTACCTACGCCATAAAAATATAAGAACCTAAACGAGAGGAAAAAATTTCCCAAGTTTCGCATTTGCACGTCGCCCGTCCATCTAATATATTCATTTATATTTTTTCGTCCTGTAAGGATTACGTTTTTCTTCGCCTTTTCCCTCATTCCTCCCACGAATGCGGAAAATCGAGTGACTTCCCTTGTCCAACATCCCTCTTCTTCCCTCGGGAAACACCAGGCACATCACTTCACTTTATTACTCCCTTATAATTAACCGTGCGGAAGCTGGTCCTAAGTGCCCAATGAGCAGCAACCAAGTGTACATCTGCAGACGCGACATTCGCGCCCTCTGTGCATCATTTGCGAACACTCTTGACGCATTGTCCTGGAAGTTATGACCCTTTGCAAATATTTTCATTGGTAGAGGGGGAGAAGGGGATGATAGTGAAAGTAAAAGTGACCCTTTTCAGGACCGGGTTTACAATAATTTCCAATTTTTTTTTTTTAAATTTACAATTTTTATATATACATATATATTTGTATATGTATAATAAGTTAACAAATAGGAGATAAAAACGAAAATTTGAATGAAATCGAGTTGACAGAAACAAACAACTACAAAGTTAGAGCGGTAACAAAACAATAAAATAAAAAGAGGTCTAAAAGGTTAGGTGACTTCGGGCGACAGTTTCGCTAAGTTGTCGGGACACTTTACATCGGGAAGAAGGGAAAACGAGCGTCGAGTGCGGGATTTTTCCGGCCCCCGGGGATTTGTCTACCACGTGTAATGGCGTCATAGACCTGCGAACATGAGCGCCCCAAGTCGGCAACGACAAGCAACAACATCACGCATGACATTATGCTAAGATGGAAGCACCGGTTCCCATGACAACCGTACACATAATGGCGGTACATTTTCTACTACTCACTACAAATGTTTCTAGATTGTCACATGGTACATGTTCACATGGTAATAACACTTCTTTAATTTTGGTTCATTGATCTGGAAATTGTCCGATAGCATTTATAAAAATGCAGTGTTGCCACATCCTATTTTTTGTTTGTATGGAATGTGGGCGTGTTGTCACGTGCCTTAAAGGCAACTTTATGTTTATTTTATTAAAATTCCCCTTTTGTTTTTTACGAGTTGCCCGCAGGACTGCAGGATAACGGAACCGGAAACGGGATACAAGAGCACGCACTTGGTACGTGTACAAGATAATAGTTTGTGGTTTATTGCCCTCGAGGGTGCAATAAGTTGCACCCAAACATGGACGAACACGTGTAAAATAAAATAGTCACTAGTCATAATCATCCTGTTTTCTAACCTCTTTTCCCCAGGTTTTCCTTTGTTGCCATACTGACTTTTAGACATCTTACAAGTTAGAGGTTAGAAACTGTCAAAAAAACTGTTAAATTATGCAAAAACTAAATAAATATTATAAATATAATATTTCTTAAATATTATAAATATAATTTATCTTAATTTAAAATTAAAATTTTCACCAGGTTTGGATTTAAATTTCAACCAGATAAAACTACTGAAAACTACATAATAAACTGAGGTTACCCCATAAAAGATTACAATAAGTTGAGTTGGTTGCATAAAACTAGGGGCACTTTAAAGATCTTAAATATTTGCATCAAACGAAAATTTGATAGAATTAAGTTGCATGCAAATGGCTCACTTAAAACCAACTTAAGTGAAACTTATCTGCAAGAACCGGAAATGCATCCGGTTACATTTCCGAGATATTCTAATGAGGCACGAATTTAATGCCTCTTATACTAATTATTGCACTGCAATTATGAAATCACATATACAGGATGTCCCAAATCATTCACAACATTTTCCATGTTTTCATCAATTACTTAACCTATTTTACAAATTAAGTCATTTCAAAATCAAAAAATTAGAAAAAAAAAATATAGAAATGGAAAAATGATTAAATTATGAAGTAATTGAACACTCTGTATAACAAGTTGAAAGGTGAAGTTGGCGAAATAATTGGCGATACAAACCAACCGCACGACGCATCGCACTTAGCATGTGCATGTTACACCGACATTTTATCCAATAAGCAGAAACTGTTGCAGAAAGGAAGTGAGAGGAGGGGGTAAGTAAGCAGGAAACAACACCGACTAGTTGAATGGCTTTAATTACCGCGGCGAAGGCATTCGGGTTGCCTGCACAACGCTGATAATTATTATTGGTAAACATGGCAACGTTGTAAATACGAAATACGTGGAGGGCTCACACGACGGTGGTGGCGCTGTCGGCGATGATGCTGGAGGCGTTACATAACGTCGTGTTGGCAAACAAAGAGGGGAATCCCCAGCTAAGATGTTCATTGTATTCTAACCTCAAAGTCAACAATTTTTTCCATGATTTTTGATAAATGATATTGATTTTCTTAAAGCGAAAGATAAATTGAAGTTAATTGAAGAAAATAATGGAATGGATGAATGAAAACTTCAAAAACATCTGGAAACAAGACAATTGAAATGTCTAGAATATTGTTTAGCTTGCTAATAAGTTCTTGAGAGGGTAATAATTCATAATGAGCACTGTATACTCATAAGTCATGCTTCGAGTTGCTGATCCGTCATCGCATTCGTTGCTAAGTGGTCCCGAACGATGGCGTCTGCCGCCCCCGAAGCTATTAGCGGCTTACGTTTATTATTAGCATGAGTATGGTTATATGAGTATTCGAGTACTTAGTGCTTAAGTGCAAGACAAGGTGTTTACCTAGTCAGCTAGTTCTCAGCCGCCATCGTGTATTCGTGGGGGCGGCAAATGGCGGCTCCTGTATCAGCATCCCAACCGCCAACGATGACGTCGCGCGAAATAATCGCCACATAATTGCATAACAACCACGCAAACAGGAATACACGAATACATAACCTATAATTCTTGCTTTATCTGATTAGTGGCACGGTTGATAATTGTAGCAGGTAATATCAGGTTAATTATCAACCGTTTTAATTGGAAAATTAATACTCTACTATTTATGTGAGATATCTGTCACTTGTCAAAAATTTACTTCCAAGAATTTCTCCTAGATGTCGCTGTCATAAATTCAACCTTTAAAACTATAATACTATAACCTTTAAATCAATAAATCAAAAATAGGAAAGTACAGATTAAATAAAAACAAAAATGTAGGCTTCATGAAATCACCACGAGATGGCGTTACATGTAAATTGGAAGGATAAAGGATGAAATCTGTAGAAGGATATAAAATGGAGTTGAATGCATATTGGATACTTGATTTCGATCACTTTCATTTCATTGTTATGCGAAGGTGTTGAATACAAAGTCCATCTGTTTCCGGAAACTTTGTGTAAACACACCACTCTCGAATGAGCAACGAAAACAATCGATTCGCTTGCACCTGCTTTCCTTGCACTCCTCTCGGACAATGAGCTTTACTCCAGCTTTAGTTACAACGCGTTACAATGAATGTGTCTGGCTGGCGTCAATGTAATTCCCCCAAATGTGAATTTCCCCAGTTTTCCGACGCCATCAATGCTGGCCTGAATGGGGATAATCTACTGTATGGATTGGAAACATGCTCCGAATCTTTGCTGGTTGCTAGGCGACATGTAAACAAACTGATTTTTAGGGTATTGATCCAGGATGTACAAAAATACAAACGATACAAACAAAAATATGACATTTAAAATTAAACTAACAATTGAATTTTTAAATTTTTTTCAATATTTGGTGTGTGATGAGTTAATATCAAGAAATTCCGAAATTAGGGTAACCACAGAGTGGTGAGGGTTGGAGTATGTACGCCATCTATGAACGTAACCTAGTAACATACAGAATGAAAATGTGCCAGCTGTCAGTTGTCTGATTGGGATAACAATGGGGGAGAGTTTGGGCAAACGTTGGCGCTTTGGACACACGTTCAATGCCTCCGCAATATGTTCCTAATGGGCAGCCATTGTGTTTTCCCCCCTTTCATTCGTTCGTTCGTTTGTAGGTTGATTCATTCGTAATGGACTTCAAAAACATCGGAAAATCGCGTAACAAAATGTGTAATTGGAGTGAAATTCTTTCAGATGTTAATTTGTCCAGAAAAATACCTCTCTACAATGCACATCTAATTGTGGGGTTGATTACGCGATAGGCAACCAAGTATTCAATAGATATGTGTCATGTATTTGTATAATGGGTTGCCTGCAATTTTACAGATGTACAAATGTTTTTTTTTTTAGCAAAATTGAGATGAAATTTTGGAACAAATCATAGAAGATAGAAAGAATAGAAAATATCGATACTTGGAAGTACAACTTGGGAAAAGTATAGGCAACCCAAAAAGCATGTCTGTCAAATTTGTAGTTCATTGAAATGAACCATCGATTTTCAGTTAGTAATTTAGAACTTGAAGTCACTTTCTAGCCCCATTCTAATTTATCGACACATGGATGAGGAGTGGGGAGGGAAAAAGGAGGTGAAGCTGAAAGTTTGGAGCGTTTTCGGGCAATTTGGAAGACGCGTGACGGCGGGAAAGTCGGGAAAGCTTGAAAATCGGCGGAACGTGCGCCCCGACACGGAAGAAACGAGCGTACGAACGTAATGGTCCCACGCATCCCTCGAACCTGGAACCTGAAGGATGATGGAGGGGGGGGGGATGGACCAGCAGTACAGAGGTTGCGACGACGTATGTGCAACTTCCGACTTGTAATCTCCATAACCGTTCGCTTCCGCTTCCTTCACCTTTCCGAAATGTACAGCGAACACATTGGCGATGCGGGAATGGGTGAAAGTGAAACGATCCGTCGAAGACACCGATCCCCCCACCCCACTTCCCCGACGGTTGTTGCCGATGGGGTTGATGGCGAGGATGGCAGCCTTCATAACGGATGAGGGAGTGGATGAGAGAGCCCCCTTCTTCCCGGACGGATTAGTGCGGGGTCGACGAACAAAAGCACTTTCTTTGCCGCTTTCGCTGCGTGCCGCTAGAGTGCGGTTCTTCTAGCTCGTTCGGGTTTCATTTGTTTTCATTTCAAGGGTACTGCAAGATTGTCTGTTTATTGCTATGGGTTTCCCGGAAGTGGTATTTCTTATGAGGGGGGGGATGGGCTTTATAATACTTTGTGGGATGGGTTTTATCGTTGGAGTTCATCAAAAGGATATTCTAGAAATTTCGAAGGTTATCTGTCATTGAAATCAATTGATTTTTTATTTTATTATGTTATTGAAATCATTTAAAAAGTCTTTTTTTTATTTTATCATATTAAATTAAATTATGTTAAAATTATTTTTGATTTAATTACGGTACTGGTGCAATAAAAAAGAAACCTACATTGACGACTGGCGCCATCTACGAGATGAGTGTAGTACGTAATTTTTATGCGAAAACGTTTAGCCGTTTCCCGTTTCGCAACTCATAAATTTCTTATTAGCAATTTCGTTTATTTTACATTTTATAGTGTTTTTATAATGCGCTCCATCGTTGACTGTCTTCATGCGAACGCACCGAGCATGCGCAGGCCATAACTCGACGTTATTTCATTATTTGTGAGGTTATGTGCTGGCAGTCAAACATTACGCGCACTTATGAATCCAATTGTTTCGACACGTCCTCGCAATAAATGTATAGACAATAAAAAAGGAGGACCGAAAGTGAGATAGTAAATGTGAAATACCTGATTTTATGACATCATGTTCTTTCCTCCCCTTCAAAAAACCCCCAGTTTATAGTACCGCTTTTAGTTACTAGAGGGCGCTTTCACATCCTCGCAAAGGGAGCATAATTAAAGAAATTACTTTACATAGAATTCACACATTCACAAAGTAAAATACGAACAACCAACATGGCAGAGGTTTAATTAACCTCCAGAGGGCGCTGAGGGCGTTCAACGAACCAAAGAAAGCCGAAAAAACACTTAATAAAACTAATAAATCTCCTCGAATGTCCGTTTCGTGCCCGGACAATAAAAATAATTTATAAGCATCATAAGAAAAAAGGTGCTGAAACGAGTTTTCGTATCGCAACGTCCCTTTTCGTTCCTTCTCGTTTGCTTTCGTAGTTGGTTCGTTATCCTCGACGTTCATTTTTCGCCAACTCACTTTGACACTTTCTCGCACTCGTGCGGCGATCGTTTTCATTCACTTTTACAACTTTTCGGGGATTTTCCTCGGCCCTCGTAGGTGATGTGATGGCTTCATGCTCGAAGGGTGCGAAAGTGGCTTCATCGCCGAACCTAACCTCACTCAACGTGCACGAAACTAACCTAAGAGTTTTCTATGATGAGTCAGCATCTCGCATATGCATAGATGGGTGAGGTTATGAAAGGTATGTGAAGTGTGATGGAAGGCAATTTTTATTTTTGAGTAATGGACGCCATTTTATATTGACAGGGAAATTGATGTGAACGTTGTGGACGTAAGGGTTGGTAATTTTAGTTTGACGTGTTTGTATTTAAATTTGGCTCAAAGTGTAGAGATGAAAAACTGAAAGGAAGTTGGAAAAGTTTCAGAAAGTTCGGGAAAATTCTCGAAAAAAAAAAAACTGTGGAATGTTTGCATTCAGTATGTACTGTGGGTTACAGAACACATCTTAGAGGATAACTACAGATGTAAACCTTTATATGTTTTGTGTGACGACCGATAGATGGCGCTACTTTGACAAAAATTCAAACTTACAAAATTCAACCGTTTTTTTTGTTCGTTTGTTTGTTTACTTTCTGTGGGTGGTTTTTTTTTTGGATCGGGGGTGGCAAATCCTTCCGTACATCGTTATTGTATTTGCAATACTTCACGTTTCACGCCATTGAAGCACTTGAAGCACTTCTTCCTCAGCGAGTTGGTGCTGGGGGTGGTATACGACCTCGGCAACGATGGGATCGCAGCCGAAGCATTAACTCCCCGTTTCCGGTTGAGTAATGGCCCTTCTCTCAACAAGTGCGCGCCCCACATTCCGAACCGGTGGTATTATGGGATGCCGCCCCCGAAGAACGAACGTATTCTTCTTCGATGAGAACGCGTCGCGGAAAACTCGATTTCGAATAAATACAATTTCCACGCGAGTCGATGCGTTTTCTGGGTGATGCTGGAAGACTTGGAGGTGGTTGAAGAAGTGGTGGGGGTGGTGCCAATTTCCCTTCTCGTGAGATTAACCATAACTTTCCACCGCGCGTAATAACCTCAATGTTTTCTTCTGTAATGGGGGAAGCTTTCAGAATTGTGTGGATGGAATTGAAGAAATGGACAAAAATGTGAATTTCTCGATGATTTCTTTTTGGTGGGTTTTTCCAAATGGCCATTTTTTGTTGATTTTATGATCAAATTATTTTATCTTTGTTAAAAAGTACAGAAAATGTGACCATTTTGAAAGTTGGGGGTAAATTTTCTAGAAAAGTGAAATATAACCTAAAAATTAACGATTCTGAATAAATTGGAGAGTAAAAATTTTGAAGGGCAAAGAAATAAAATTGTAACAACAAAATTGTTTCCATGGTAAAAGTTTTTAACTTAAAAATCAGGAAATTAAGGATAACTTTAAGTAACCAAAAGATTTTATTTTTGGTAAAAGGGCAGCAATTTTGAAGATTGCGAATGATTATTATTGAAAACTTTAATTAATCCAAAAATTTGATGATTTCTGAAAAGCATTTAGATGTTTTTGAAAAGTTTGTAACACTGCAAACTTAAAAATCAATAAATTAATTACAAACTTAAAATTTATCTTGCATGAAGACAAAAGATGGCGTTACTAGGTTTTGAACTTGTTTTTCAGAAAATTCCTTCCTGGTTCCAAAAAATCTTTGAAAAATTCTTGTTATATAAAAATTAGTCAAATTTGATTATGAAATTGTCAAAATTTTGTCATTTGAAACTTTAGAAACGTAATTTGTTTTGAAAAAATAAAATATTAAATTAAAATATCAAAATCCATGATTAAAAACTAAAATTTTTTAAATATATCCCCCATAAATACATTTATAAATTCAATTTTAAAACGCACTATAAATAATCCTCACCACCATGCAAAATGAATGAACAAAAACGCATAAAATAAATGCACGAATTAAAAACGAGATTATATTATTTCAATCGAATTGAAAGAATCGTCGTGCAGAATTTTAATGAAAATATGAATAAATAAAATGGCGGTTGATTGCAAATGATGACTTTTTATTACATACCGAATGCATACGCACGCACGTTGATAAAACATGCGAATAATTTGCGCGAGTGAAATGCCGAGCGTGTTCGCAATGCGTTTACACATGTCCTTTATGCACGAGTTTTGCACATCAACGAAATAATGATAAAATTCGCTAATAAAAAAGCAGCTGCATCGAAGAGGGCTCGAATGAAAAATGATAAATCCTCATTTAAGTGCGCGTCATATGGAGCTGAGTGCAAATTTGAATGTAAAATATTGCAAAATATTTAACATGAAAGTCGAACTACAATTGGACGGTGCAAAAAATGGATGTTGTTCAAAATGAAGTGTTAATTTATAATTTTAAATGAAAAACATGTGAAGTGGGTTGTTATTATGAAAATTAACAGGAAATTTTCAGGTATCAAATTTCTCGTTTTAAATTCTGATATTTTATTGGATCAAATTTTTTTAAAATTTTTATTTTACAATTATATTTTTGAAAATAGAACTTCAATTTCCCCTTTAATTAACTCCAAAAAAATTCCAGAAAAAAAACCATATATAAAATCTTATATAAACTTGAAATGTTAAATCTAAAGATTTGCAAATTTTAATAAAGTATTTTTTTGATTTTTCGTAACTTTCAAAATTGATGAACATAATTAAACATCCAGAAATCCTAAAATCATCAGAAATCGACTAAAATCAAAAAGACTGCTGACCCCAAATAATTCTAACCTCTTTAGAAACCAAAATCTTATCCCTAACCTAAAATTGAATTGCCTCCAATTCGACCAACAATAAATCGACAATAGAAGTATAATTTCCAAGCGAATAACTTGGAAAGTTAAAAATGGCTCGAAAAGTACTCGGAAGGCATCCTGCCAACTTTGATCCTCCTCCTGGATCCATCCGGGACTTCCCCCCCCATCTCACCCATCCGCAGATAACAGCTCAATCTTCCCGCTGTTAGTGACTCCCACGTTCGGGTTGTTTGTAAGCTCCCCAAGCTTCAGACATTTCTCCCGTTTTCCCCCGAACTGTTTCTTTTGTCTCGTCGTTTGTACACGAAGAGAAACAAAAGCAACAATTCCATAGGACTCCACTTGATAACAACAACAATTACCCGTCGACAAGCAATACGCAAATGTAATTATTTATTGTTTATTTATTTGCATGAGTGACGCTTGTTGGGAAGCTTTACTTTCGGGGGGAATTCCTGGAAGGTCGTTGATGGAGGCCAAAAAATTGCAGACGTCAACTGAATCAACAAGGGTGGGTGGGGGAAAAGTCAGCGAAGAAGTCGTACGCAAACAAAATGTCCGCTTGTGTTTGAGGTGGTTGTTGTTATGGCGGATTTTCCGGTTTGAGTGTGTGTAAGTGTGGGGGCGGTTTGTTTGTCGTCATCCTCGTCGTCCTCGAAACTCGGGGGCGGCAATTAATTAATTGCTACGATATCGTCGACACTGCTTAAGAATTCACTGATAATGAGTTTGCAAAAAGTTTGTTTGTGAAATCAATATTTTATTTTTTATTTTTTAAAAATTGATAAAAAATTAAACTGAATTAAAGTGAAAAATTAGTAACAAATACAAATAATAATTTACTATTTAAAAATTTCAAATTTAAAAAGGATAAAAAGAATCGTTGAATGATTTAAACGAATTTTTTTTTGAACAACGTAAGATGGCGTTGCTATCATCTACAAATCTGAAAGCTTTTGACACTCATCGTGTGCAAACTCATAAATTTTTGCAAGCTGTACGTGTCACTTTCATGTACATACAATATTTGCGATGATGTATTGAATTCAATTCACTTTACTTCACGTACACGATATGCAACACGGTGCACGTGGCTGTCAGAGCGCCGCCATCTTTGATATCATTTCCGGGTACGTGCAAACACATATCATACGAACAAGAGGATATTCATTCATCTTCAATCGTCTTCGTGTCGTGTTCTCGTTTATTTTCCATCTTTTTTGATGCAATTCGTGGGACTGAATCTGATATGGCAACACTGTCAGATTTTACTTTCTGTAAAACATTTTCTTTCTTAAAAAATCCAATTTGAAAAAGATTTTTTGTTTATATTTGAAATGTTAAAAATTTAAGTTGTGTAGTGACATCTGTAAATTCGGACATGAACAAACAAACAAATAAAAAAAATAATTGAAGAGTGTGAAAAAAATCAATAAATTATAGTTAGGAAATGATACTGAATATGTAGTGACATCTTGCGGAAATTTTTTGAGGTAAAAATTTAAATACGTCAAATAAGATACAAAAGAAAACTTTTTGTTTATTATTAATTACGGAAGTGGTTCATAAATCAAAAATCAACAAACCTACAATAGTAAATCAGCAGTAGTTTAAAAGTTTTGTGGTCCAGGATGTTTGTATTTCTGAAAACTTTCGTCCTTAATTGACGTTTATATTTCACAACCATTTTCAACCCTTCTAACGACAAAACTTCTTCCACGATGGCATCCAACAATTACGTCATTCTGTACATCGTTTTCGGCCGCCATCTTCATTGTCCGCATCCTTGCACACTCCTGGAACATGAATCTCGTAGGAAAATTGCACAAAAAGCAAAGTTATGCTGAAAATAATAAACAAACGAGGAATCTCCATGCAAAGTGGAGGGGATGGTGGTGGTGGGGGGTAGCAATTGCTTGATGACTTGATGACTTTCGGGCAAAACAAGTGAATGCACACTGGAAGGGAAAAACAAAAGCTGGGAGCAAATCCAGGACAATGAGGAAAATAAGCTTCGAGGGGAGGTGGAGGAAAATCGTGGAAAACAAGACGTTGAAGCTTTCCGCGTGGAAGGCAAACAGCGGCGGGCGGAAAGCAAACGTAATAACAGGAATAAGTCCTCGACTAAGTGCCAGATATCCTTCGGGTGGACCTGGACGCGCAGATAAAACCTTAAATTTGAAGCGATGACGAACGAGACAACGAGAGAATTCTTTGCTCGGTTGTTTGCTTGTTTGCGGTCCCACTTTTCGCTTGTTTGGGCGACCATTTTCGCACATCTTTATATCGTTGACAGCGGCCTTCGTGCAGGAAGGACATGACTGGCCAATTCCCAATTGGAGGTTATGTCAACTGATGCAATTCGGGTTGGAGCTTAGGTTTCCATGGTAAATAAGATTTTGTTATTGGAGGCAAAATTTTATTTGTATGAGGACGGGGATTCCCTGTTCCAATTTTGGGGATTCCCCTGGATTTTAATTTTATTTTTTTATTGTTGAAATATACCTCCGGAAAATTTAGTTTCATTTAGTAGAAAATTAAAAATCTAAACTTCAGCTTTCATTAAACTTTAAACTTATTTTCCCAAACACAAATGCAACAAAAAATAATTAGTAAAATTGGTTCAGTAGTTCTCACGTGATGACGTGATGACATTTAATTTTAATTAATATAGATTATATTAATTTATTAATATAGATATTTTTCTGACCTAACCTCAAAAAATAAAATAACAAATACCTAGCGTTTAAAGAATCTGGAAAATTGTCAATCTTCATGGAAAACACCTAGAATGTTAGTTAATCTGCGAAGAAAATGCTGAGACAGGACGTGCAGCCGAGAAAATATAACGACAGCGTATGGCACTTCCGCCTATTGGAACGCCGGCTTCCTTCCTCGCGTACCGGAAGTCGCAGGCATGCGGCCGCCATTTTACCGGCATCGTCTGCGAATCCTGGCAATGTTCGCAGCGACGACATCGCATCCTTGCCTTAATTAAAATGAATTTACTGCCGAACGTTTAATTTGCGCTTAAAATATTTTATTAAAGTTGCAATTTCCACTCCTCCACTGAAAACATTGGCTTCAGACCGATAACACGTCTAAATTCAGAGAAACCATAAGGTTTTCTTAAGGTTTCAATGTTTAAATGAAAAATTTTTAGAAAATTTCAATCATTAACTTTGTTTTAGATTTCAGAATTCAGGAATTCCAAAACTATTTTTTTAGGAGCAGAATTAAAGATAAAAAATTTTAAAATTATTTGAATTTTTTTATAGTCGAATTTTCTTATTTTTCAATTATAATTTCTAAGATAAATTTTCATAACATTCTCAAAATATTCATCAGAAACTTTCTGAAAAAAAATCTTATATTTTAATTACATGTTTACTTCCTGTAATGTTCAACATGAACATCATTAACGATTTAAATAAACACGAATATTGTTACGTGAGAGGAGTATATTTTTAGAATTATTCTGGAATCTTTCATTGCACTTGCAAAACTTTTCCGGCGTTCCATTCATTCATTAGCAACTGTTTGACAATTTAAATATCTTTGTGGCGGCGAAAGTGGGCTAATGAAACTCAAAAAGTGAAACATGAAACAAACCCTCCACCCCCCACCACACTTTCCACCAACCGGAAGCTTCTTCGTGGCGGCTTCACCGAGTAAACTCAACGAGTAAATCTCGCGCCGAGTTTTTGGTACGTTTTCCCGGCATTTTCCCGCATCCTTCATTATTTTCCCGGGCATAAGTTAAAGTTAAAGAACGCCTCGCATTGTCGTGCAATTTCCATTAATTACGAAGAAATCGTCGCGCCTGATGACACCCTCGCCAAAAACTTTCCCTTCAACATGCAAAATACAAGAATATTTATTTTCATACAAAAATTAACCTCAATTTCAAAGCTTTATCAACAGTAAATATTTTTTATGTAGGGTACATTTCATTGAATATCATGGTAGCGACTTAACCTAAAGACTATATCGTATTTCTGGAAAATTTGAATTTAATTCAGTACTCCTTGTCCTGGGAGTGACTTAACCTAAAAAACCAGGAAAATCTGAATTTAACTTCAGAAATTCTCCGATAGAAAAAAGATATAAAATACTGTGATAAATACACACGCGACGATTTCCTCGAATCGAGCAACATCACGTGTTATCCATCCACATCCGGCTTTCCCGCGCTTCCGATCCTCCATTCCGAACGACTTGCCAGCGCAACACAACACGCTGGGGGCGCTTCATCCGCGCGCTGTCGAGGACTGAATTGGTGCATGATTGAATTACATTATCGGCATGCAATGCAGTGACGAGACGATGGCGCTAGTGTAAACTCAACAACCGCCGCCGCCTCCGATAGACGTGGAGGGTTTGAGGGAGTGTTGGAGCCCGCCGCCACTCGGGCGCTATCTGAAGCTCGCTTCGGTTTCGGTTTAGTAGTTGCCGTGTTTATCATTAACGCGCCCGTATGAATTTATGCGTGATGGAGTGATATGCACCCCAATCCTTTTCCCTCCCCTTCCTCCTCCTCCACGATCCTGCTCAGCCACCCACGCAGTTTGCGACACATCGCAGACAGTGTGTTTCCTGTCTTCCGGTATGTTCACTTGGTTGCCGAAATGTATCATGTTGTATTTCACTTTTTATATCGAACACACTGTATATTAAAATAACTTTTTTGAGGGAAATATTAGAAACATATATGTAGTATTTCAATTTTTAGGTTATATTTTGAAGATATTTCTTTTTGTTGGACACTAAGTAATGCAAGTAATCATCTTGATAAATGAAGATTTATCGAGAGTGTTCGATAACGTTGTCATCTTTCAACTAGTAATTAGTATCATATGTAGTGTGTGTTGCATACTTATATGATTCAATTAAAACGCTTAATTAGAAACTTAAGATCAGTTAATGAAGTGTTCTAAAATTCATTTTTCAAGACAAGTTCTTTCATAATATCAGTTTTTCGCACAGAAATATTGTTCAGAGAGAACTGAAATTATGTATAATTTAGCAAAAATATGAAAAAATGACTTCCATTTTTTTGCAAACGAATTTTATAGTAAAATTTATATTACTATTACTAAGTCAACTCATTATGTCTTAAATATACACAAATTCAGAACTTTTTGAATAATTTTATTGTTCTGAAATACATTTATCAACATTTCATGTTTGAATTTGAGTAATATTTCAAGAGATGTCGCACTAAAACACCAAATTATATATCTATCTACAGGATGATCAAAAAAAAAATTCAAAAATTAATAGCCAATGAATAATGAAATCAAAAAAGGATAAATCACCATTTTGAAATTCAATAAGAAACTCAATAAATCCATCACGAATCAATTTCTTGCATTTTTTTCCCGTAATATACAGGGTGTATACATTCGACCTTCGCATGAAAGGACGTCCATAATCATTTATACACGTTCAGAAACGTGGGCGATAGTGCCAGGAGGTGCTTTCCGGTTTTCCGGTGAACTATACGGGATGAATTATGGGCAATTGCAGGAACGTCGTAAGAACCGCCTCCCCACTACTCCCTGTCACTATCCCAGCCGCCCCCGGTGCCAAACTGCGACGACGACGACATTCAACGAGCAATTTTCAAATTATACACATTTTCATTTACTTTAAAATACACTAAATTGTTATTTTTTTGTTCCAAAGTTAAATTTTTCAATAATTCTATCAAAAATCATGCAATTTCTCAAAAAAATCTTTTGAAAACGTGTATTTAAATTGTAAGTATATTGAAAATAACAAATTGTCGAAAAAATATTTTTAAATAATGAAATTTGATGAAAATGAAAATCCAGAAAATTTTGGAATTTTGTATACTTTCGAGGAATACAGTGAAGAACTTGGGAGTGGGGGAAATTCTAAGACATGAGCATGCAGGACGTGCCTGCACAATTGCACTAAATTATCGTCGCGATGTGAACGTGTCCTCCGAAAGGACGAAAAGGACCAAAAAGACCAAAAAGACCAAAATACTAAATGAATAAGAAAAAGAAATGGAAGAAGGAGCCAAATTCACATAATAATAAGAATAACAATTCCTTGGAACATTGCACTGTAAAATATGTCTTTAATTACACATTTTCCATGATGATGATGATTATTATTATTATTATGTGCCCAGCATTGTAATTTTCTGGGTAATTGTTTAACAAATACCAATTTTGTTGCAAAAAAGCAATGTTTTGTAACGAAACTAGCTGGCAATAAAAAATCAACTTCATTCATTCAGTAAAATATCCTGTGGAAAAGATTTATTATCCTTGATTTCCATGTTTATAGGCAACCAATCATGCACATGATCTCATGATTTATTTTCTCCATGGTAAACAACTACTACAGATTGTTATTTTATCAATGGATGATGAGCGGTCAAGAATTTCCTATTCAAGATAAATCCAACAAAAAATAATCCTCATGAGTCACGTTTCAAATTACCATTTTTTGTTGCAACAAAACGGAATGAAGATTTAGATGAATGTCTAGACGTCTATTTTTAACAAAAGTCTTATCAGTAGTCATTAATTATAAACGTATTCAATTTTTTGTTGGTGAAAAAAAACATCCTGTATATGAATCTTTACTAATGAACGAAAAAAAAAATAACTATAGAAACAATTGAATTGAATTCAGCGAAATGAAACCTTGTTGGCAGTGTTGCCATTGTAAAGGACGAAATGTCAGATGGAAAAAGGAGTGGGAGGCGAGGAGTGGGGATAGGTATCTGTGTCAAGCCAATGTCGTTTTCATTTTCATTTTTATTCGTTTTTTGTCTTCATTCTTCGCCGAATGTATGCATTGCCATGATTTATGAGCGCCCGCGCGCGTTTTTCCTTTGCGGTTTCTTTCGCAGCCGCCGCCGCTTTTCTGCACTTCCTCTCGACGCCCGCCGTTCCCGCTGGCTGCCACTTCCACTTCCTGTTTGCCGCCATGTGTCTTATCTGTGCATTCTATTCACAATTTCAGCGCTTAAAAGTGCTTTTTGAAATGTATACTTTTTGTTGGCGAAAAAATGGCGGAGGAAGCTTCTAGCATAACGTCGATAGATGATGGTGGTGGGAGAGGGGGTAGAATGTTGGTATGTTTAATGTATATTTAATATTATTTCATATTTGGGGTGGTTATTCTTATCAGAAATATCATTAATAATAATAAAGTTATCGAGGTTTTAAAGGGTAAAATTTTGTGGATTTTTTAACGGTTATTTTAAAGGATAATAAATTATGGAAATTTGTCATGTGACATGTTGAATTAAAGATCTATAATTGAGTAATAATAATAATTTTCATTGTGACTGATATTATTAAAAAAATTCGAAAAGTTTTGAACAATTTTGTGAATTTAGTAAATATGGAAATTTTAAGAAGTAATTTGAATGGTTCTAGAAAAGAAATTATTGAAAATACAACTATAATTTATCAATCAAATTAAAGATAGATTTATTGGTTATTTACAAAGCAAAATTCACTTTGATATCTTCAAAAACCTAAAAGTTACACTAATTTTTGCAAATTTGATCATTTTAAATCATTTTCAGGTAAAAAAGTTATTTTAAGAAAATTAAAATTCAAAAGTATATCATGTGATACATTAAATTAAAGGTCTATAATTGAGCATTAAAAAACATGTATATTGTTTGAAATTATTTGAAAAATACAAAAGATGTGTGCAATTTTGAAAATAATTGAAATTATTGAAATTTATGAACTGGAAGAATCAATTTAAATCATCCTGAAAATCAGCTATCAATTATAGAAAAATAAGTAAAAAATTAAATTAACAACAAATTTATTAGTGATTTACTGTCAAAAAGTGACCCTTGAATTGTCAAATAGTTTCGAGTTATGATATATTTTATAACTTTTTAAATTTCAATTTTTTTCCTTTAAAGAATATTGTAAGGGAATTGAAACCGGAAGTATATCATGTTATATATCAAATTAAAGCTCTCAAACTGTAAGTTTAGAAAGATTAACTGAATTTTTAAAAATTTCAATTTTGTAAAAAAAATTAGCAAATATAACTTTTTAAGATTCAGGAAATTGAAATTTGAGTTTGAACTTTTCTAGAAAACGTATTTTTAAAGATATCATTATCAGAGATGAGTCAAATTAATAATGAATTTGTCCTTAATCACCAAACCAACTTTTACTCTTTAGTTATTTAAATCCATTAAATTATAGTCGTTTTCCTAAATTTTAACATTTTGAATTTCATCAATTTCAACGACATATTTCAGGATAACAACAGACCGGAAGTAAATCATGTGAGATAACAAATTAAAGCCTTTAAACTGTATATTTATAAACTTTAACTAAATTTTTGGTAATTCTACTTTTGTAAAAAATATTAGCCAGTATAACTTCACAATATTCAGAAAATTGAAATTTGAGTTTGAACTCTTCTAGAAAACTTATTATTAAAGATATCATTATCAGAGATGAATCAAATTAATAATGTATTTATCCTTAATCATCAAACCAACTTTTACCCTTCAGTTATAAAAACTCAATGAATTATTGTCATTCTTCTAAATTTAACATTTTGAATCTCAACATCTTTGATGACGTAATCCAGGAAAACTAAAAACCGGAAGTATATCATGCGACATATCAAATAATAGCCCCAGAACCATAGTTTCAGAAAATGTAAACATATACAGGGTGTATTTTATGAAATAAGAAAGTTCTCTAAACTTTTAAATTTTGAAATCGCTAATTCATCTCCCACCGTGAATAAAACCGTTCTGGAAATATAAACAACATGAATTGCTCCTCCCTCAGAGCTGCTGCTTTAATTGCGCATAATTTTTCATTGTCTTAAACGTCGTCGCAGGCCCACTAATTTAATAATACAGCACCAACTCCATAAGCAAAAGGATCAGAAATATGGGAGTAGGCGGAGTATGGGGGGCAAAACTCCCGTGTATTTTTTTATATTTCGCATTCCGTTGTTTATGCGCATAACAAAGTTGCGCGTGCGGATGATCTTCCCATAAAGCATCCTGTAAGGCTGAAATTACCGTTTGATTTACACACTTTCGTCCCGGCTTCCAGGGCGCTCCCGTTCTGCACCTGCCCCGTTTCGGCCGGCAATTTAATGAGGGCGAGCCGTTTAATGCACGTATGCGCATAAAAAAGTTCTAAGTTATGGTATTTTTCCCTCCGAAAATAAATAGGATTGTGCCAAGTCGCATGGTAATTAAATAATTTACGATCATGCATTAATCACCCCGATGAATAAACGCTAGGTTTTTTTAAATTTTTAATTGCTTCGAGGAAACCTTCCAGACCATTCCTCTTTTTTTGCGAAGAGATTTAATTAGGGATAATATACCACAGGTTTTTATTTATTAATTCTGAAAAATTTACAAATTGTAATTCAGAGTTTTAAGTGGAATTGAAAATGTTTCAAATGAATTTCAAATCTCTAATTCAGAATATAAATGTAATTTCGATTTATGAAATGTAATCAAATTGTCATTTGAAATTCAGAAAACATTACATGTAATTTTGATTTAATTAAAGTTGATTTAAGAAGTAATTATAAACTGAGTGATAATTACTGCCAAATTAATAATATCAATATTCTGATGTTATGTTAATTTACCTATAAAAATGAACTATTATTTAACAAAAAATGGCACTAATCTGATTTGTATTTGAACTCTTCTGAATTTAATTTGATCTCAATTAAATTTGACTAATCAAATACATTTGTTTCTGATATTAAACTTATGATTTCCCAATTATATTTACAAATCTGAATTAAATTGTTGCAAAATGAATTACTTATTGAAATCTGAATTACAGCTCGTAATTACAATTTACTAATAATTGCATTTTATACTTATTTATTACTATTTAAGTTTGGAATCTAAAGAAATTCAAACACAAATTTTACTTTGACTTGACTTTTTGACTGAAACATTTGACATGACTGCAATTTATACTTCAATTTAAAACTGTTAACATTTCCCCGAATGTTCCCACCAAGCAAACGAATTCAAACGGGAATTGGGACCGCAAACAAATTAAAAACAACCCACTATTCCCTTTTTGGTCCTTGTTCATCAGCGAATGAAAATCATGTGCAACACATTGCGAAAACGCGAATGTTGATTTGGTTTTGTTGTTGTTCCCCTCGCTGGGAATCGATGATGATTGTAGTATTTGCAAACGAACAAATGTTCGCGTATTTGGAACAAAATCACACGAAATTGCTGCTGCCTCCCAAAACATGGGAGTAAACATCGGGACATTCGGCAGGATGAATGCTCAATTTGCAGAGCAATTTTTGCAGCTTTGGATTTCGCAATTTGTCATTTGTCATCAAATACACTTAGGAATATATATATATTTTTTTTTTGATTTTTTTCCTTCAAAATTATTTGATTATTTAAAAATATAGTTCTTTCAGATTCATTTTTTCCACTTGTAGAAAAATGTTCGTCACTGATTTGACAAGTGAAAAATATTCATTTTTTGCCACTAAAAGATAAAATATAAAATTTAGCATGGAATGTTAATTTTCCTTAGATGCAAAAAATTTGCATAAATAATTGCAGCAAACAAAGGAGACCAACGAAATAGATAACGAAGACAAATCTTAATCGAGCCAGCAAGTGTTCACTACGTGTTTCGCATTCGGTGATGTCTTCCACGAATCTTAAGCATGCTTATTCCTTCTGGGACCGGTTCGAAAACCCGATGGAAGCCTCTTCCTTATTCAGTCCTGATTTATACGCCCTTCTTGCAGGCTGTTCCTCGCCGCTCGAAATTCGCTTCATTCCAATTTCAGCAATTCCACGCGCGCATTCTTTTATTTCATTATACGCGACGTTGCTGACTTCTTCTTCTCGTTTCGTTCATGTTCGGCTTCATTATGCGGCTAACACTGCCGGAAAATTGAACTTAATCATTCGGCAAGCGAAAGAAGATGGCTTCTTTTCCCTTCTTTTATTTCCGGTTCTTCTTCTTTTTCCGGGGAACTATTCTAAAAAAATCAACAGGGAAATTCAAGAAGGAAAAAAGAAGGAGATACAAGATGAAAGAAATGCAAATAATCAGTAATTTGTAATTTGTAATTAATTAAGTTTAAATCACTGTATTTTAATTTGTTATGTTTGGATGGAGGTTGAATTAAAGATTGGATTACATTTCTAACAAAAACGTTGAATTTTTGTGGATGTAATACAGTAAATATTGTTGAATGATAAAAGTTGTTGGTGATAAGAAAATATAAAAATATAAAAATTTCATTCAGCTAGAGACATCTAACAATAAATTTTATAGCCACAATTTTTAATAATTTAAGTTTTCGTTATGAATCAATATTTTTTGTTTAAATTCTTTAATTTGTCTCTGAAAAAATCAATAAATATATCAGGAAACATAAAAATCCAATAATATAAGGAAATTTTGAATAAATTTCTCAAAATTTCTTGACTATTTAAATTTTCAAGTGCTGACATCTAAACTCAAAAATATAAATTAATATTCTCACGTTTTCTATTTTCAAATAAATTTAATTATTAATATAATAATTTTCTTGCATAATATAATTATTATCTTAATTTAATAAAACAATTTTGTTATGTTAGGTTTCCCCAATTATAAATACTCGTAATTATATTATCCCAAATTATAAACTTAACGTCAATTAATTAGCGATTAAATAATAGTTATGTTATAGTTATAGTTATAATTAGTGTCGATGTTGGTTGACCTATCAAAACATTTCGTTTATTTGCAATTAACTGCTACCTTTCACCTTTCATGAACTTTCAGTCCGCATTAATTGCCTGAGTATAATAACATTTTGTTACCAAAATATATTCTCCAACTTTATGGATCGTTATTTCAAAATTAACTATAATTGTTTTGTTTATGTTGGTCACGATGAATAATGAAATTACTAAAATGTTGTTCTTGTTTCTCCAAATTTTCCGATTATAATTCAAGAAATATATTTCAGAATGAAATGAGATTTTTAAATGAAATTTAGAAAATATCAAATGAATTTTGTACTTTCTGAATTACTATTGAAAAATTATATACCTATTTATCAATACAATAAACAATTAATAATTTTTCATAGAAAATTAAATAAAAATTTCAAATGACTCAAAAAAATTGTGAATCATATCGCGAATTTTTGCATGCATTTTTCTATTCCTCCAAGAAAATTCTTACACAATGTTTTCGCACTTAGCAAGTACGGAAATATTTCCCATCGGTGCAATAAAGTCGAATATGAACCAAACCGGAAATGCCTTCATCCTCGTTCGGGGAAACCAGCAGTTTCTCCTCTCTCTGCATTTTAGTCCATTCAGCAACGACGCTCTCTTTATATTTTCGCAAATTTTCGCACTTCGCCACTTTGCGTTTTCTTTTTTTCCTGGGGCATTTACCAAGTTTTCTTCCCTCAGGTTCCTTAATACCTGGACGTGTTCATAACATCTCGTTCATTTTTTTATGTAGGATGATAAAGTAGCAATTCAGGAAGAAAGTCAAAAAAGTAGGTCATATCTTACAATTGCCAAAAAAATAATTCAACAAATCAATAAAAATGAAGTCATCACTTCCCGAAGTGCACAAACAGGCACTGAGAGCCTCAGAATTATTGTATTCATTTGATAATTATTTCGCTCGGTGGACGAAATTGAATTTTATATTTCTCATATTTTGCCAAATCAATAATATCTCCGAAACTACTAAACCGATTTGAATGATTGAAACGGTATTTATCATAGTTTGACGAAAAAATAACAATGAACTTGGTCCCGAATCCGTCCGGGACCGGGGAATACCCGAACCTGCCAAATGCGTAACCTAAGTACGTCAAATTTGATAAATCAATAATATCTCCGGAACTAGTTAACCGATTTGAATGATTCAAACGGTATTTATCATAGTTTACCGAAAAAATAACATTGGTTATGGTCCCGAATCGATCCGGGACCAGGACATACCCGAAATGGCAAAGTGGGTAACCTAAGTACGTCAAATTTGTCAAAATAATCATATCTCGGAAATTAATGGACCGATTTGCATGATTGAAACGGCATTTTGCATAGTATTTCAAGAAAATTAAGAATGTCAATAGTCATCAACCAATGCAGGAATCGGAAATGCCCAAACGGGCACACATATCTTCTGAATGTTTGTATTCATTTAACAGGCCAAATTTTCCAAATGTCACATTCGATTGCAGCCAAACATTATCAGATAATAGCACTTGAAGAGTACTTTCCAAAAATGTATAACATGATGCCCTTTTGACCACAAAGACGCAGCTTTAATTCGAAGAAAAACATAAAAAATCGTCTCGCTCGGTAAATGAAATTGATTTTTATATTTCTCATATTTTGCCAAATCAATAATATCTCCGAAACTAATTGACCGATTTGAATAATTCAAACGGTATTTATCATAGTTTGACGAAAAAATAACAATGGTCCTGGTTCCGAATCCGTCCGGCTCGGGGAAATACCTGAACCTGCCAAATGGGTAACCTAAGTATATCAAATTTTCTAAAACAATCATATCTCTGAAACTATTTGACCGATTTGAATGATTGAAACGATATTTATCATAGTTTGGCGAAAAAATAACTATAATCATGGTCCCAAATCGGTCCGGGGCCGGGACATACCCCAATTGGCAAAGTGGGTAACCTAAGTACGTCAAATTTACCAAATTAATCATATCTCCGAAATTAGTGGACCGATTTGCATGATTGAAACGGCATTTTGCATTATTTACGAAAAAATTAAGAATACCTGTAGTCATCAA